>CAJNIZ010005102.1:50879-68941 GCA_905231905.1 Symbiodinium pilosum | reverse complement strand
GAAAAGAAAATGGAAACCACCATACTTCACTTGCAAAGATAGCGGGAAACAGAATGAAAGCTGGGCTTATTTGGGGGTCTATAGGGATTGTGTGGGAACCGATGTCATTAGAAATGGGTCTTGGGGTATGTTTAACAATAGTCATATGAGGATTATAAAGGGAATAGTATCGGCGGCTTCTACACTGCCATTCCAACACTGTTGGTGTCCCGCAAAGGGAGTCCAACCTGTACCGCTCAGAAAGGTCTAGGGTCTATCGTAAGAATAGTTTGCTGAGTCCCCTCAGATCCCCTTATCCGAGCCTGGTATCCTGAAAAACATATGTGTTTTCATTTTCTTGTCCGTTCCTCGCTCAGTCTTTTAAGCCTCCGAAAAGTTTTTGTTGGGCTTGCATACGGTTGTTGCCAGGCCAAGGATTGCACATGAAGTTTCCATGTAATGAAACGAAGCCGCATAATTTGTGAGTGAGAGCGAAATAGCAGTACTGTAGAAATGCCTCTTTCAGTAACATTCATGTTAATATAGATAAGCATAAAAATTCTGAATAATACCGCGAGGAAGCAAAATACTAGTAAACTTGAAAATACTGTTCCTGCCCTGCTCATATGAGCAGTGTGTTTTTGGTGGTCAAACCCAGTAAGATCATATTCCTTATATAAAATACTATACCCCAAAAGGAGGATCTTACCCTATATTGGGTACCATAGTACCCCCAAATAAAATACTACTCATATGACGGTCATTCTTTCAAGAAAAACACACCTTGATAAACTTGGGATGACATCAGCTGTCAATCGGCCTGCTCAAACTAACAAAGAACACCCGAGAATTCTGGGTTCGCCCAAGGTTTAGGGTTTAGGGTTTAGGGCTTAGGATCCAAAATACTGCCCTCAAGGGTACCTCTTAACGTACCTAATCAACCTTCATGTAACCAAAATGATCCTAGTTGAGAGGCAACCTTGGGGAGGGTAGTGCAGAGGGGGTTTAGGGTTAACCCTGGCAAACACACTATGATTCACTTTCCTTGTTATGTTTTATTGTTTTGTTCCATGTGATTCTCCAACATCGGGGTCACATGTCCCTGAATTATTTATAGGAACAAACAACAACAAGCCCCGAATCCCTGGAAAACCTCATAACCCTTGCTGGGCCTGAGCCTAAGAAGCCTGTGAGCAGGGTCACGGGCGTCCGGGTGACATCCTGCTAGCTAGGGTTTATCATTCAGAGACATAGGGTTCAGGGCTTTGGAGGTTTAAGGAGCCTTGTCTATGCTAATGCGCCCGATTGTGATCCGTGGGTTCCGGGAAATTCGCGGCTTACCAGGGACTTTTGAAGTGTAGGGGAAGCATAATAGCGGCCAGGACTGTGCGTTATGGGGGGTCGGGGGGGAGAATAGCTGTAATTTCTGGGAGGGGCCGAATAGCCTTCAGGGCATTGCTTCAGATTGCTTCCGCAATACGAAGCGTATTAAACATAATGATAAGATGTGTGTGTTTGTGTGGGTGAAGTCCTCAGTATCACCATTGTTATGGAACGTTCGCGGGCGCGGGCAGCGCCCATGGGATGGTGTTCAAATCTTCGGACGTTTTTGCAGGCGTGAGCTTCGAAAACTACATTGGCTGTGTAAACTTAAGGGTTCAGCAGTTACAAGTTGGGTTTACCCTGAACCCTACATGCTTTGCCGGTTGACAACAGGATTTCGGAATGCTGGTGTTGAGATGAAATAAACTGACCGCAATGAGAGGTGTTTGTGCTTTGGCCCAGGGAACGCAGCTGGTACTCAACTGGGAGGAAAACCCCAACCCTCGTCCGTCAGTTTTCACGCACCCAGATTGCGAGGTGTTTGGGGATTGTCTTGAAATAATGGCACATTATGAAGTAGTGTCCATTTTCTTCTCCATTATCCCTATATTACCCCAATAGATATTGCCCCAATATTTTGCATATCAGCACTTGAACGTTACTAGCCATCAAGTCGCAATGGCAATGGGCTGGGCTGCTGGCTGACGCTCTGCGTTCTGGTTCTTAACCCGCAATTTGTTACTTACGGCCCAGATGATAGCATGAGGTATACCCATAGGCTTAATACCCACCAGTCCTAGCCTTCTAAGCCTTCTATCAATCAAAATTCCGCGCGAAACCGCAATAGGAACCTCATTCTATCTTAGCAGGGTAGAAAATCCGGAGAAAAGACGCATGCCACCATTGAAATGATGGTCCAGTCCGAAGACTGCTAAACAGTCACAGCTGTGAAAAGGTTTGGTCCAGAAAGCCGCTTTATGAAAACCATCGCCCACATATGGGAGTTTCCCAAAAAATTATGGGTACCTTGTTTGGGGATCCCCATCAGAAGAATGATAGTATTTTGGGGGTCTACATTGGGGTCCCCCTATGTAGGGAAACAATATAGGGATGTGCTACAAAAAGCAGTCCCGAAAATCGGCGACGGTTCAGAAGATGACCACCGGTATGCATCGAAAATTCAGGATCAACACAAAGCCACCATAAAACGCTCATTTTCGCTCGAAGACGGCCTATGCGAATGCGCGGAACACTACCGAGGTGGATTACCTTGTTTATGTCTGGAATGTGGACTGGTTTGGAGAAGTACAAATGTTAAACCCTAAACCCTAAACCCTGGCTTAAGCCCTGCCGCTTGAATCATACTCCTTTCTTGTCACCACCCAATGAGAAAGCCTGAGCTACCCACTGTGAGAACCGCAAATGGATCTGTTGTTTAGGGTTCAGGGTTTACTGGGTTGCTGTTAAGGAAGTTAAATTAAGTTACTATATTGGGGAAACCCTATTATTTACTATATATATACCCATTATGGTAACTTAAATTAAGTTCCTTAACAGCAACCCAGTTTAGGGTGTAGGGTTGATCTGAATGGAACTGGACATGTGTCGGAGTTCAATGCTCCCCTAAACCCTAAACCCTAAACCCAAGGCCTCGACGGGTAGCCTTCAGCTACAGCTACGGCCACTCCGAACCCTGAATCCAAGACCGGTTTAGGGTTTAGGGTTTAGAAACGCTAAGCCACAATCCTCAAATCCTCAACCCCCAACCTATCACACCGGCGCCCATCCCTCCCCTCAACACAAATGTTCCCCCCCAATGTACACAATGGTACTATGTTGAGGGGGATAATTATCAGGGAGTGGGGGTTGTTTATTACAAGGGGGATGGGATCATTGCGCTAAAGCCTGAGTATATTACCCCTATACAACCCTACATAACCCCATACCATCCCTATATAACCCCACTCTAATGCAGTAATTTCCATTTTCTTTTCCATTATCCCAATACTACCCCAATGGGTGAGCTGCCCCCTAAACCCTTAACCTTACCCTGTCCTTGATTCGCTGGAGTCGCTCCTCAGTGTTGTTGAAGTCTAGGATGGTCGTCACAGGCCCCTCGGCCTACAAAAGATGGGGAAACATGGGTTAAGGGTTTTGGGTTTAAACCCTAAACCCTGATTTTCCTGGGTTTAGACTTCGCCAACCACCACCCTCTATACTCCCCATGCCAATGTTGCCCTTGCATTAGCTTGATTTAAGGTTAAATCAGGTCAAATAAGGTTGATAAAGCGGCAACCGGTAGTATAGGGGGTGGGGAGAACCCATAAGGGTTTGGGGTTGAGGGCTTAGGGTTTGGATTTCGGTTTAGGGTTTGGCTTCAGCAACCGAGGTTGCCATCTCTGGTTCGTGCTATCCCCGGAAATGCACCTGTCTGAGCTAACTCGAGTAGCGTAAATTATACTGCTGCTGAACTTATTCCGAAGAAGTACGACCCAATGAATATGATAACCATACGGTCGTTATGAGAGGGTTGGGGCAACCCAAATGCGCTTATCATCTATACATTGGGGAACTTGGAACCATAGCAAAAATCATAATTTTTGCTGTTCCTTAGGATTCTAAAACGCAAAAAGTAAAAATTGTTTCCAAGTACCCCTAAGTATAGCTTCATTTTAAGTGCTATGTTTGATATGATTATGGCCGCCTTCGGGACAGCGCACATAGAAGCTCTCAGGCTACAAGCTTCTCTGCTCTGAAACTTTGAGGGCCAAGCCATAAAACCTTGAACGCAATAAGCCCTTGCCAGTACAACTAAACACACACACACATGAATCGCAGTATCAAATATGGCTCCCGAAAAGTTTGGGCTACTCTGGGGAGTATTTGAAAAGGACTGTGGGTAGGTGTTGTGTTTTTGACACTGGGGCATCAGCAGCGAGTGAAGGTAGTGCCTCCTCATCCTCGTCAGCATAGACTTGCGAATAGCCCATCCTTCCAGGGGGGTTTAGGGTTTAGGGTTTGGAGGAGGCCGATGGGAAAGTCCAACTTTAGGCACACGCATGGAACCTGAACAGGGGACCTTGCAAGACTACCAGCCTCTTAGGGACCCGACTTAAGTCCTGGCTTCTGAAAGCCTGAACCCTAAAACCCATATCACCCCATTGTAGTAGTTTCCATTTTCTTTTCCATCATCCCTATATAACCCCAGTATTACCCCTATGTAAGCCAAATACAACCCTAATATAACCCTATATATCCCTTTAAAGGGACCTGGGGTTTCCATTTTCTTTTCCATTATATATCCCTGTATAACCCCAATATTACCCCTTTATAACCCCATGTATTTAGAGTTGCCACTTAAGTCTCCTACCCCTTCTTCGGATCAATTCCTCTTTCTGTGAGGGGTATGGGAGTTTCCATAGATAGAGGAACCATAATATGGACCTCAAAATACTACAATCCGTATCATTGGAGAACTTGGAACCATAGCAAACTTGGAACCATAGCAAAAATTAAAATTTTGGCTGTTCCTTAGGATTGTAATAGGCAAAAAGTAAAAATTATTTCCAAAGACCCCTGGGGTATTATGAGGACCTCTTAAAAGCTTTCCCTCATTTTGGGAAACTGTTCCAAATGGCCCCCACTGGGCCTTCTTGCTCCAGGTGCCCCTCGGCCCTCCTTGACCAGTGGGCCTTCTGGCAGCATACCTTTACATGGTGGTTTCCCTGAATGGTCTGGGGACAGGGGGAATTTGAGAGATTTCCACATCTCAGCATAGGAGTGAAGAAGGAACAAAAAATGAAGGAAGAGGAGTAGTACTGCTAGTCGCAATACTGGAAGGAGCAGCAGCAGGAGGAGATACATAGGAGGATGAGGAGGAGCAGTTGCAGTAACAGTAGCAGTAGCAGGAATCAGCAGTCGCAACAGGAGTATAAGTATAAGTAGTTGGAGAAGTAGTAGAGGCAATGGCAATGAACTCGTGCTTTCAGTGGCGGAGATGGCGGAAAAGATGCCCGTAGTGACAGGAGGATGGTGCTGGCGGTGCAGTGCTTTCGTCGTGACTTGATGGTGGTGGTTAGATGGCGGGAGCAGCTGCACAGCGGTGGCGGCGACAGTGGTGGTCATTGTAGTGACAGAGGGACCGTATTTGTTGCAGAGGCAGTCGCGGTCGTACGCACAAAGGCTGAAGGAACAACAACAACATAGTCATAACATGATGACCCTGGATGCTGGAGCATCCGGGACAATCATTCTGGGGATGTGGCGGGCACCACATCGAAAGTGCCAACATCCGGGCTAGAGGGAATACCTCTTTTTGATCCCCGGGATAAATGTACTACCTTAAACTTAAACCCTCAATCCTAAACTGGCCGCGTACCCGCTTTCTTGAGAGATTCCTTTGTTCAGTCTTGCAGCCACAAGACCCGATGACAGCGAGCACCGGGATCGCGGTTGAACTGGCATGACCTCGGATCAATAGTAGTGGTAATAACAAGATCAACAATTAAATGATAGTGAAACGAACAACAGTAGTAGTAATAATACTACTAGTAATGAGAGTGATGATACTCTTACAGGTAACTAGTAATTAATTATCTGAATGATATGGACGTGTCGATTCCAAAGTATCACAACTTATGCGACCTCCATCGTTCCATTGCTATCAATAGCCCTGACGACAATTGCTACGAAACAGTCGACAAAAGAGGTCTTGTGCTGCTTCAGACCCGCGGAAGATGGTGATTCCCCAAACAGATAAAGCAGTGAAAGGCTTCCTGGATCCGCAGTACTCCTGTCATGACTTCACTACTTCAGTGACCTCGCATACTGTCCTTACTAGTCCTAACCATCAAAAGAATCACGACAGCACAAGTGCAGCAAAACACAAGGGCTAGAGACAAAAAGAAGTCTCCTGCACGCAGCGCCCTACACTTGGCAAAACCTAAGCCTAAACCCTCACCCCTGAAGCCAAGAGAACCCTAAGCCAAGAACCCCGCCCTACCTCATAAAGATTTAAGAAAAACGTGTCCAAGATCCGAGCTCCAACTCGTCTTCTTGGAATTTGTCGGTGACCCACCACGCCTAGGAAGGGCTTCACAGTTTTTTGATGCCTGAACTGCTCAAGACTATGCTCCCATGTTGAAACCATTACAATTTCGTACTGTGGTAGGCGGGCGATAGTTTGACTATTCAAAATCTTACCCGGCTGACTCAGCAGGGATAAGCTTGTCAACTTCATGTTGCAGTCAGGAAATTCTCAGCTTGCTAGGCTTGTGTGCAAACTGTGCAAACCCCTTGAAGCCGTCTACATCTTGTTTAAGGGTGTAAGGTTTGGGGTTTAAATGGTGAAGATGCTACTTGGAAACTCAAAGATCTCAAAGACAGAAGCGTTGGATCTCACATGTACCGAGATTGGTTGAAGGCCAGGCCCTTGAAAGCAATAAAAGCTGACTGCATGCCCTACATGTGACCTCTACCGTCTAAGGCAGCATTCAACAACCTAAACTCACAACCATCGACCCTAAACCTCAAACAGGCTGGTGGTTTATCTGCTTCCCCTTTATGTTCTGCCCTTATCCCTGTATCTCGTGATTTTAAAAAGGATTCCTACATCTTCCCCTATGAAACAGAAACCCCCATTTGAAGAGACTAGCAACCGCTATAACCCTAACCCTTATACTCGAAACCGTAATCCCCAAATCCTGAAACCTGAACCCTGAACCCCAAATTCTAGATCCGAAGCCCTGAACCCTGAACCCTAAACCGGGTTCTTGTTGAAATACCAGTAAAGAAGATCGTTTTTTTACTGATATTGGGCCCAGGTATCCATAAAAATGTAAAATTTTGTGCTACAAGAGCCCAGTAAACCTAAAACTTTCAACCCGAAACCTCGATTTATGATGCACGGCCACATGCTGGGGCGACTGCGCGCAGCCACGCAGCCAGCAGCCACACCCAGCCCTAGCGGCCAATTAGGGTTTAGGGTTTAAGGCTTAAGGGTTCAGGGCGGGCGAACATCCTCATTATTTGCCACTGTAGGACTATACAGGGGTGTAAATAGGTTTTGGGGGTTTATTGGTAGGGGGTTGGGAATGGAGCGTCACATGGAGATGAGAATGGAAAATGAAATGAAAACTGGGTCTATGTAGCGCTTGTATCTAGGGATTCTAGTGGACTAAACCCGAAACCCTAAGGTTCAGGGCATCGGGTTGGGGATCCAAGTTCACAAATAACACCTACTTTGAGCCCGAAAGTCGATTATCAGTACCCGCTTTGGGGTATTTCGGTCTATGAGGTAAGCCTGTAGTTTGGGCCAGGGTTCAGGCGTTAGGCTGCAATGTTGAGGCTTCAGGGTTTTGGGTTTTGGGTTCAGGCTGTAGGCTTCAATGTGTGGGGTTTCAGGCCTCGCATGAGGTTTAGCCTCTGGGCTCTTGTTGACCTGCCTGCCTTTTCCTGTGCGGCAGTTCAAAAGGCCTTCGCTTTGAGGGTTCAAAGCTCATAGTCCGCACAAGGAATAGATTCGGAAAATTGACTACTAAAGAATCCTCTCCCCTCATACTGAGAGCCCTCCTCCTCTACAATTGCAAGTGCTATTCGGCCTGCACATCATAGAGCCCTTAACCCCAAACCCTAGACCCTTGGCCACTTCCGTTGAGGGGAGGGGTCGGCCTACTTAAACTTCAACTTATAGACTGGTTGCAAAATCCTCGCCCACCTAGGCCCGCACTGAGCTCACTTGATATTCCTGTACAGGCACCTTTGACCAAAAAAACCTGGTGCTTCTTAATTGGGCATGCAGGCATAGATTGCTGATGTAGCCCGTACATATTCTCCAATGAGCCCCTTGCAATCCAATGACCCAAATAGTAGGGTGTTAGGGCCCAAATACGATAATATTAATGGTATTTGGGCCTTAACACCCTATTATTTGGGTCCTATATTCTACCCCATCCTGTTGGATGAGACAAATCTTCGACATAGATACTGGAGGCTCCTTAATCATCACTAATATCACTCTAAGGTCTATTTGAGGTCCCAGATTAAACCTGGACCTATAGTAGGAATCTAGGACCGTCATATCGGTAATTACTTTTGGCCCTTGCATTACCTGCAAGATGGGAACTTTCAAACGTCAGTTCCCCTGTTACACGGAGGGTTTTGTGAGCCGAGGGAGCCGCCGTCGCGAACACGGTCTGCAGTCATGCCATCTATGTCAGGCCGAGCCCCCACCCATCTATAGTGGCCAGAAGGGATGATGGTATTTATATGAGCCATGATCTAAACTCCTTAAAGGTGCATATATATAGGGGGATGATTAAGCGGATACTAGGAGTTCAGGCTATAGTTCATGTGAGTGTCCCTTCTTACTCCTATAGCACTACTATTATACTGGGTTGGAGGTTGCAGCAGTAGTTTCTCAAAATGGAGGGCCAAGTGAGGGAGCCAAAGCCCTTGTAGGGGTTACAGAGCTACGTATGAGTGGTTCCTGCCATGAAGTCTGTTCATTGGGGAAATTGGAACCATAGCAAAAATTAGAATTTTTGCTGTTCCTTAGGATTAGAATAAGCAAAAAGTAAAAATTGTTTCCAAGTACCCCCTAAGTGTTCTGGGATGTATGAGAAACTCCTGACATGAATCAGAAATCTCGGGCAGCTGTCAGGTCTTCGACCTTTTGCTTCCCGCAACTGCTCAAGAAGCAACCAGGGTTCCCCCCTTTTAGGCTTTGGTGTGATACCCCCCCAACAACGATGGGACGGATTTTGGATCTGACCTGAAACACTCCACATGAACGGCAGGAAATGTGTCTTGCAGCTTCTGGTCCCTCTGACCTTAAACAGCAATAACTATGAATAGTTGGACCAAGCTCTGGAGGTAGAACATACTTCATGCTAGTCTATGAAGGCAGTGACGTGAATCGTCCTTCTGCGCGCTCAGGATCGAAATCAGATGGAGAAACAATGGTCGGAATCGCTTTCTGCACCATCTTCGGCGCAGCTGACAACCACTGATCTGAGACACTCTGGCACCGTTGTGTCTTGGAGAAAATCAGCGGCCGTCCTGCCTCTTGAATTCTTGAGATCCCATCGTGCACCTGCCTGCAGCAAAACAGGTGCAACTTCAAGCCTGCCTGCCAAAATGCTTAACATCAATGGAGTGGCCGACTTGTGATGATAGCAGAGGCGAGTCAGAAGGGAGGGGCTGATCAAGTGGCGCGTGCTGTTCGCATTGAAGAATAGCCACCAACGCGGCTCCTTCGTTGTGAAACTAAGCTGCTGGTTGACATCCGCTCTTGCCTCAATCAAGTATGAGATCACCTTGTCATCCGGCCACCCAGTTCTCAGCGCAAAGGACAGACAGAATTTCAAACTCCAAACGTTGCGGCTGCAGGTCAGATCCAGCCTTTCATGGGCCTGAACTTCCCGCATGAATGCCAGAGAGTTGAATCCCGCTGCCGTTGCAAATGGATGTATGTTTGGCGGTGGCATGATATTTTGGTCTATTTTGGCCTCAAGGAGGAGGCGGGCACCAGATGCGTTGTCAGAGAGAGCAGCCTCGCTTAGAGCACAAGCACCAAAGCCGTCGCGGGCATTGATGTTTGCGCGGCATGACAAGAGCAGCTTGATGACGTCGTTGCTGTGGTATGAGGCAGCCAGAGACAACACTGGAACCTTCGGGGCAATGAAAATGTCCCCAGATGCTTTTTTCACCATGTCTTGGCAGCAAGCCCTGATGTTCAGAAGTGCCTGCACTACTTCAACATCACCCCTGACTACGGCATAACACAATGGTGACCACCCTGCCGCATCGATTTGAGACACATTCGTGAAGGCAGTCTCGTGCAAGAACTTGGTAGCGGTAAACCCAACAGGATCAGTGAGAGGATCGATCTTGGCCGGAATTTCAGGAAGCAACCCCTCGATACGCTGCAGGTTGAGACCAGCAAGGTAGTGATGCTGAATGCTCAGAAGGAATCTGTAGTTGTGAAGGTCATTACACTTCAGGAAATACCTCAGTTTTTCTCGTATCATTCGAACCAGCACCATGGCGATCCACTCCTTGTCTTCTGCTACAGCAAAGACTCCTCTGCCAGGAGCCTTGTGCAGGGCTAGCGGGACCGTTCCCACCTGCTTCGGGGTTGTAGAATCTTCTACACAAACGATGAAGCCATCATGGCGTCCCAGAGCCCGCGCCATTCTTTCCAAACCTGGACCATGAGTCAGACCCCTCTGCATTCGGGTGAGGTTTTACAAATAAAGTTTTTCTGCAGGATATTATCTGACTGTATTTTGGCGACACTTAGTCCCCATTCAAGACCGGCCGGATTAGTATCGGCTTCTAGTAGCAGTTGCACCAGGAAACGGTAGACAGTCACTAAGACTAGGACCAAGGAACGGCACCAGCCACGATGGCTCCACGTCTGGCTGGTCAGGAGAATATCTTCTTCCGCATGCGGCACCGGAGGGCACAAAATGAAGAAGAAAAAGGATCCCGCGACATATGTATGGATGCTGCGAATGGCATCATGCCTCTTTGCCACAGATTCTGAATCTCTGCCCTGTGGAACACTCATATAATCATACCAAATATAGAGCGGCTGGCTTCTGAAGGAAGCCACTGTTGGTACCTTCATGCGTCCCCAATATATTTCATTAGGTACAGGGGGGACCACCCTGCAGGCTCCCGAGAGGAGGCGTTGGAGCATCATTTGAAGAATTTTGAACTGCTGAGAATGCGGGTCAGGATGATGGTAGCTCACCCACTGGTGAGATACAAACACAGCGCGACCCATCTGTTCATGAAAATCACAGAGAAGTCCTGCATCCAAAAGCTCCTCATGACTTGGGAGCGTCGTGATTTTGAGAATTGTCTCCAGAGTCACGGTGTACATGGGAAAAGTTCTCTCTGAAGGCACGCGGAAAACCTCGTCAGGGGCTGGCGTTGAGAGATGCTGACACAACCCAAACGGAGCCTAGCATGTGAATTCAAACTCATGCCGTTGATTCAGCTAGCCTGCAAGCCCCAGATACATTACTCCATAATAGGATTCGAGGGGTATAGGGTTTCGGGCTTAATAAAGTATAGAATATAATCCTTCTATATTCCTTATATAATCAAGTCCCACGTTGCTGCACTTAGTTGTATGCAGGGCTATTGTATCCTCAGGCCTAAAGCTCCAAGTACATAAGCATCATATGTCTCCCCAAGAAGTGTACTGCAACTCCGCATAGCAAAGCCAAGGACCCTTACAGTCAATCGAAAAGTCTCGCATGACCTAGGTATACCAAACTACCACAATTCAGAGGGTATAAGGTACTCACGCAGGAAATTCAGAATCATCACCCTCAACCCTACATCCTACCATAGTTCCCATTAGGATGTTTAGGGTTTACCTAAACCCCAAAAGTATGTAAAATAATAGCCCTAAACCCTTAATAGTAGCCATAAAGGCCATTATTTCACATACTTTTGGGGTTCAGGTAGGGTTTACGGGTTTAGGGCTTTAGGGGTAACTGTAGGTCGGAGCATCTCTGCCTCATCTGTTGCAGAGCTCATGGCTACAAGTCGGCAGGTTGACGACCGACAGGACACAGAGGCACAGAGGAACCCTAAGGCTCCATGTAGGTACTATTTATAGGGTTTAGCGCCCAATGTAGGTATTATTTATAGGGTTTAGGGCCCAATGTAGGTACTATTTATAGGGTTTAGGGCCCAATGTAGGTATCATTTATGGACTTAGCGCGCAGGGGAAGCAAGCATGCGAAGGTTCGCGAAAAGGGTTGCCCCTTTAGGGCCCCTGGGATACACAGAGGTGATAATGAGGAAAGATTGCCTTTTCAGTCTACATTGTGCGTGTTGGAAGCCTTGCGAAGGAAGACAATCTGTATGCTGAAGCTGTGGCTCTGCAGATTCATTAAAAAAATGTGAGCTGTAGTCTAAACTTCTTAAATGGGGTCTATAGGGGATGATATAGATGAGTATTATGGGGGCTATTAAGTGGGATACCAGGAGTTTAGACTATGGCTCATATCAGGAAAACCGCTTTGGGCTCTAGGGTCCTTGGATAGTGCCCATTGCGTGCTACTTGAAGCCCTATCATTGGGGAACTGGGAACCATAGCAAAAATTAGAGCTTTTGCTGTTCCTTACGATTACAATAAGCAAAAAGTACAATTATTTCCAAGTACCCCTAAGCTATGTGTTGCAAATCCAACGCAGGCTTGCTTGAGAGCCACCGTGATCCACTCACGCAGCATCCTCAGCCCCGTTAGCACAGTGAAACATCGGTTAGGGTTTAGGGTTTAGGGTTTAGGGTTTGGGCCCAATGTAGGCATTATTTGTGTACTTGGATCCCTAGGGAAATTTGGAGTTTCCAGGAGTCGGGGTCGCCCTCATGTACCCTAGCCCGCTAAATTCAGGATTCCATATTTCCCGGAGGTAGGTTGAAAGAAACCCCTCACCTCCAAGTTCAGTAAAGCCTACCCGCACCGATGAAGGGATTTGCCGCGACCCTTTTTCTGAGGACTGAAGATGCCCATGCGACTGGAGACAATTTGCCTCTGGGAAGGGAAGGAACGGAAAATGGAAACTGTTCTATGACTGGGGATAATATAGGGAGTACAACAAGGATCCATTCCGTCATTCCTTGCTAAGCAGAAGCAAGATCAGACAACATAAATGAAACGTGTGGAAACGGTGACCGGTCCAGTCCAAGCCAAGCAAGAATGGCACGGAAGGCCAATGCAAGAAAGCATGATCCTACTCCACGGTTAATTATCATGCTCATGAGGTATCCAAAACCTATATCTCTACACATATCTACCTATCTCTCTCTCTCTATATATATATATATAGTATATGTAGCCCTCTATAGACATCCCTATATACCCCTATACCCCAACTTAAGGGGCCCCGGCCTGCTGCGATGGAGCTGGAGGAGCGCTCCAAGGCTTTCTGCCCGCACGGGCGACGTGCGGCACTGGGCCATGTCAAGGGAAGCCTGGGTTGCTGTTAAGGAACTTAAGTTAAGTTACTATATTGGGGAAACCCTATAGGGTTTAGGGTTTAGGGTTACTATATTGGGGAAACCCTATTATTTACTATATATATCCATTATGGTAACTTAATTTAGGTTCCTTAACAGCAACCCAGAAGCACGAAGCTTGTGTCGCCACCTCGGCAGTTTCGGGGTTCTTTGGGAAAGAAAATGGAAACTACCATATTATAATATGGTATATACTTGGGGCTATATTGGGATAATGGAAAAGAAAATTGAAACTACTATAGGGTTTAGGGTTTGGATTTGGGCTTAGGGTTTAGCAGCTTGGGGTTTAAGGGTTTAGGGCTTAGGGTCTAGAGCCTAGTCCATAAGCCATACTTACTTTGGGGCCGAAAGTCCATGAATAGTACCTGCTTTGAGCCCCAAAATAGGGTACTGTTCATAGACTTCTTTGGTCCATTTGGATCCCTAAAGCGGGGCCAGGGTGAGGCCACATATGGGGTTGTATAGAACCCCGTCATCATTTGCTCTTCTTGAACCAACGTGTTAACTCTTATTGTTTCTGAAGGTTTTTGACATTCTCGTTTTATTTCACTCCTATTGGCTTTCCAGGCCAAATGCTTGCCCTGCAGTGCGGCACATGTCAATGGTAAGTAGTATGCGCCGTGGTCATTATACAACCCCATATGAGCTATAGTCTAAACTCCTAGTATCCCCCGTAATAACCCATATAGTAGTCCCCTATCCCCTATATAACCCCCTTTAAGGAGTTCAGACTATAGCTCATATGGAATTCAGATTCTGAATTCTTGGCACTTCTCAGCATGCCTTTTCCTGTGCAGGAGTGCCAAAGGCATGCGGGCTTGGTGTTCAGAGCTCATAGTCGGCAAGGGCGAACCCCAGTAGCTTACGGGAGGTAATGTAGGGACTATCTGGTTACATAGGGGGTATATAAGCACTATATCAAGGTTATATGAGGTATTTTCCCTACTCAGAGCCCTGGAGAATACAGATTCGGAGAAGGGACTGCTGTGAAAAAGAATCTACTCGATTGATACTAAAAGCTCTCCTCCTCTGCAATTCCAGGTGTTATTTGTCTAGCACAGTAGGAATATTCTTCATGATGGCGCTTCTGTTTAAGGGAAAGAAGGTTTACTTTAGCTACAACGTATATACTGGTTGCAAAACCCTGCTAGGCCCGCACCGATCTCGCTTGATGAGCCTGGGCAGGCACCTGTGATGGCCAACTAATAGGTGTTTGTGCAGGAATGCCGATTCCTTGCTAAGCAGTTGTTGGGACGACAGGCTCTATATTGTAGGCGCCTTAATGATGACCAACATCGTTCTGAGGTGTATCTGACATACCCTACGCCGAACTTTTGCTAGGAATCTAGGACCACCCTATCGCCAAATGAGCAATAATCTAAACTCCTAGTATCCCCCGTAATACCCCTACAGTAGTTCCCTGTATAATCCCCTATATAACCCCCCCTTTAAGGAGTTTAGACTATAGCTCAAATGTTTGGGCCCCTACATCCCGCATCCTAAGGGTCCAGCACAAAGGCTTTAGAACTGCTGGCGGCAGAGCAGAAAGGAAGTAAGAAGGTGGTCTATATCTGGCTTGCTGATGAGGAACCTAATTTAAGCTACCAGACTATGGGTATACAGTTTCCTGATGATAGAGACTTAGTTTAAGTTCCTTAACAGCGAGCCAGAAACAAGTAGAATAAGGTCTCGTGGAAGTTCATCTGCTGATACTGAGACAAGAATCATACAGAAATGGGAGTTTCCCAATCCCTCTCACATTTCCCCCAATCCTTGGAATACATCCGCAAGACTTTCTCGCCCTTACGTAAGGGCCTGAAAGAAAACGGTCCTGTGCTACTCAGAAATCCCCAAATGATCTTGACAACTGTTCATGCCTCTATGTTAGGAGGACCCCCCACCCTGTAATAGTGGTATACTAGGAATATAAGAGGACCCTAATATAATCACCAGTATCCCTTATAGTGACTATTACTGGGTGGGGGGGTCCACCTAACCTATATGAAGCATCAAAGCGTGGCCTGGAAACGATGCATTGCAGCCTTCCACCATGGCTAAAGCCCTACAGCCTCCTGCTGGGTGGTTATCAAAATTATGGTCCCTTTTTGGGTACCCTAAATGTTAGGTGCCGTATTATAATAGGGATCCAAAAAGGGACCATAAATTTGACAACCACCCTACTAGAAATGCTGATAATGAGGAGTCATGCTTGCACTATGTTCACTCTGGCCACCTGCACAGATAATGTTTCTACAGTTTGGTGCATGTACTTCTCAAGTCAGCTGCTCAAACCTGTTGATCTCGCATCGACATTTGGGCGTTTTCAAGATTCAGGGGTACCTTTTTGGGAGTCCCCATAGAGAGAATTAAAATATCATGGGGTGTATATTGGGGTCCCTATTTTTTGGAAACTAGCATTTGGCTATGGTATGTGGTTAGAATCCATGTCGCCTGCTGCTTGATGCAATCGTATATGTTTCAACAACTTCTTGGGCCAGTCGTGGCAGAATTAGAGATGCGGAGTATTACCCCCATATACCCAGTATATACCCCTAAATAAAAGCCCTAAACCCTAAATACACTAAACCCTATACCCCCCAAATAGCCTAAACCCTATTCAACTTGTCCGTTCGCGGTATTGGGACTGTTCAGCAGAGATTTGTGATCGTCTATGCATTTCGACACAAGTTGAATTTGCGGGTCGCAAGTCACAAGGACATAGCAAGTATACTTACCACCCCAATAACTGTACACTTATAGCTTCATTATTCCCATGTTTGACCTCTTTACTGAGCCCCTTGACCACCCCTCCGAGCAGAGGATCGAAGCATGAGGCTGTGGCCACTGCAATGACACGTTGCGAGTTTCCCCATGCGAGCGCTGGAGGTTCCCGATATGAGCTATAGTCTGAACCCCTTCAAGGGGGTTGTTTTGGGGATTATATAACCTCCTGTATTTAGGGCTTAGGGTTTAGGAGTTAGGGTTTAGGGTCTGAACTCCTTGAAGCGGGTTATATAGGGGATTGATTATACAGGTGAATCTCTTTTACCTTAGCTTGCAGCTAAGTCCGTGCGCAAGTCGTTGGTGCTAACCTACTTCCTGCCTAATGCTACGGCTCACTAGGTGCCACTTCTGGTAATCATAAAGGGAAATGAATGCGTCTGCATCAAACATCTATTCAAGTTTCCTCTGTATCATGGGGGTTATCCAGGGGGATACTAGGAGTTTAGACTATAGCTCACGTGGACCCCAAACACCCCGAAAAATCCAATGAATACGCACGCTTCCCCTGTAAGGAAACACACCTGCACGCCAAACCCCAATCCTGAAACCCTGTGCGTACTTATGAACCCTAACAAGAACAAAAGGCAACTTCCTGATGTTAGGAAACTCCCTACATGTCCTGAAGCCAAAAGATTTTTTTCTCATTGGCGTAGCGTTCCTTCATGGGACTTCTCGTGCTTGAAGGTTCGTGGATAATTATACGCCGGGTTATAAATACGGTTACGATCAAGAGCACATAGCTTCAACAAAACTTATAACTTCACATATAGCTACAAATCTACTTCCTGTGGAGTTCATTCTTGGATAGTATATCATAACCCCTTGCCAAAAACCATAGCAAACCCAAACAGGAACTACATGGCAGCCTTTGCGTATCCATGAACCTTCGAGAATGGACTCTTCCCAGTGGGCTGGGTGGTCCGATCCGGGCTAGCGTGACGTGGGCTTTCATCACCTGGATGCAGATTTCCACCTGATAAAGAAAGGGTTTAGGAAGGGGGGGGGTCCCAGGGACTGTCAGGACGGCTGCGGTTCTTCTTAATAAGGGATTCCTAGGGATTCTAAGGGTTTGAAAGGCTCCCACTCATTCTAACTAATGGGTCTGAAGGCTGTTATCTACTTGCCTACTCTACTGGACCTGGGGTTACGCGTCCTGATATCTCAACGAAAATTTTGGCCATCCCACTCTAATGAGTCCGACTTGCAACTAACTAATTACACTACCCATGAACCTTCACGCGAGCTATAGTCCAAACTCCTAGCGTCCCCCTTAATAGTCATCCCCTATCGTAGTACGCTATAGAATCCCCGATATAACCCCCTTCAAGAAGTTTAGACTCTAGCTCGCGAGGGCGTGCAGAGGACGCCGGCAACCATCTAAATCAACAGCAAGTTTGATGTTCATCCTTCAGGAGGACCCCCCCCCACCCTTTAATAGTGGTATAATAGGCATTAAAGCAGGACCCTAGTATAGTTCTTATTATCCTTAATAATCATTATTACAGGGTTGGGGGTCCACCTAATTCATCCCATTCAAGGAGTGCATTTTCCCAAACGGAAAAAAGACAGAAGCCCGCTACTACGGTGTTACAAGGTCTCTGGATGTCCCCCTTAAGTAGATAGAATATAGGGTACATGGGGATCTTATTATAATATACCCAAAGCCATATTCTTTCTACTTCAGGGGACTATAAATGAAGCTGCGCTCTCCACGAAACGCGCCTTCGCGGTGTCGGTTCATGGCCGCGGGCATCTGCTTACCAGCGAATCCAACGGCCTAAGAGCGAAAGGTGTAGGGAACTGTGGAGAGTGTAACACATTACGGGCCCCATATTTTACAGCCAAAAGCGCATTTTCAAGTGATTTTATACGGTTAGCAGCAAGAAAGCAACGATTATCATCCATCATACAAAATACTAAGGTATGCATGGTAT
>CAJNIZ010005102.1:0-49945 GCA_905231905.1 Symbiodinium pilosum | reverse complement strand
CCTATTTAATACGTATTTCATGCAGCGTGATACATCTGCATATATGTAGTATGCAGCATATAACGGTAATCAAATGAAGGGTGCTTCACTTTACCAAAACAGCTCAAACCAGGAGTGCTGTAAATATGGGGCCCGTAATGTGGTACTTTCTGGAACTGTCACTTCTTTCGGGGTACTGGAACAATCCCAAGTTGGGATTATTTCATTACCAAAAAACGAACTTTAAATATTATTCATGGGGATTTGGTTTCATGTAGTTTTCATAATGCCCCAAAACCAAATCCTAAACGCTCATTGATCGAAACTCATGTAGGGCTTAGGGCTTAGGGATTCTGGCGCAGGCCTCGCGTGGCCAGCGTTGCAACATGATTCTTCTAGGGGTGAGGGGGCTCAAAAGGTCAATGAAGGGATTTCTGAAGGATCCTTATTGTAGGCTACATTATGTTGCGGCTTATTTGCTAGAATGAATGCTAAAACATCCTGCGTGACTCTAAGTACCCTAAACCTTGGGAGTTATGGTACTGTAGTACACTAACATCAATCAGGATTCTTAACATCAACCCCTAAACCCTAAACACTAACACCTATCAACTGTAGGCCCCAGCTTCCACTTTATCTCACCTCTTGAGCCCTCTGTGGGTTGAGGGTCCAGGATTGTCAAACCCGAAACCCTAAGCCCTAAATCGCAGTTTCCATTATCTTTTCCATTATCCCTATATAACCCCAAAATACTCTATAGTAGTTTCCATGTTCTTTTCCATTATCCCTACGTAATCCCCGATACACCTTAGTATGATATAGTAGCTTCAGAATCCCTATAAGCCTTAAACCTAATGCATCTCCAGTCGTGACCACCTTGCGTTCTGGATCATGCAAGTGGCGATGACTTCCTTCTGCACAGCTTCGTACACGTTAAGGCCCCCAACCTTGTATAACCCATGTAGTGTTTGGTGTCTAGAACCCCGACCCCTGATTAATCAACCCCCTCCCCTTCATAGGGATCATAACAGGGATTACAATAGGGATCCTGATATTAAGGCCCTTAAATCATGGGTCTACATTATCCCTTGTGCTTTTTTCATGCTGTTCAAAGGAACTTCCAGGATCTTTCGGGTTTCCAGCGTTTCAACAAACTGCAAACCCTAAACCCTAAACCCTAAACGAGAAACCCTAAACCCTAAACCCTAAACCCTAAACTTTGAAGAATATCCGGAAAGGAGTCCCTCCGCAAGAGTTCCCGGGGCCATAAACTAAGAACCGTAATACAAGGCGAAAAAACTCGAGCTTCCAGCATATTCCAGGACCCTCCTTGTACCCTTAATTGGGGATATATATCGTGCCTAATAGTAGGTACTTAGGCCCTAATAGAGGGTAGGAGGAGGGTCTAGGTTCCCCTTCGTGCTTCCTATGAACTGCCCAAAACAAACTAGGGAACTGACTTCTTAAACCATCAACCCTAAACCAGGATGTACTTTCTAGATCTTCGGGACTGGCGGTTGCACAGTAAGGCCGCGTCGTGATTGCGCTGCCTGCGCGCAGCTCATATGTACTATAGTCTAAACTCCTTAAAGGGGGTTATATAAAGGATTATATTGGGGAGTACTATGGGGGCTATTAAGGGGGATACTGGGAGTTTAGACTATAGCTCATATGGTTTGTGGGCAGACGCCTAAATCAGTGGGCCCCTGCGCTGGAAAGAAGCTATGCGTCTCAAGAATCCAGGATTTCCGGCATTGTGGGCTGCCTGGCCATGCAAGATATTCTCCAAACAGCCCTCAAATGTTGGTAAACCCAAACATGGACCATAATTTCCCACCCCCCGTATAGGGGCTAAAGTAGGCGAAGGTCTCTTGAGCTATAGTATTCCAGGCCCATGTCGAAAGATCACTAAGCGATCACATCACTGGCACTCCGCAATACAGTTGTGCTGCCTAAACCGTAAACCCTACACCCTATCTCTGCCGGAATCAGAAGAGAAAAACCATCCGGCCACACTTACAGACAGTTACCATCTGAAAGAAAAAGTGGGTCCTGCAGAGCCCTAGCTACTGCCTAAGGGTTTAGGGTTTAGGCGTCCGAAGGATAGGTTCTTTTACAGCCCTTCGGACTTTTTCCTTAGGGTTTAGGGACATGTAAACCCTCGCCCTACAACAACCCTGTAAACCCTGAAGCCTAAGCCCTAAAATTCTGAAAAAATAAACCCTAGACCCCCCAACACTAAAAACAAACCGTAAACCTAAACCCTAAATAGCGGTTTCCATTTTCTTTTCCATTTTCCCAGTATATCCCCTATATACCGTCGATATATACCTATATACCCCCCACCCTCCCCCCCCTAAACCCTAAGCCCTAAACCCTTCGAAACCTAAGGGTTGCTACCTTGATGACGAAGGCACTCGCCAGAATAGCAGTGGTCAACCTCAGGTTCATCGGTTATTAGGGCGTAGGTAGGGTTTAGGGTTTAGGATTTGGGGCATGGGGCTTAGGTTTTAGGAGTCAAACTGAAAAAGAAAACGGAAGATCAAATGGTAATTGCTCTTATGTACGGTGTGGGGTCTAATAGTGGTACCTATATTCCTTCCCCCTCTCCGCGTCAAGCACCAATGAGTCGTTCCTAGCACAAAGGATACTAGTCACTAGGTTCCCCTCTAACCCCTAAATAGAACTGGGAGCCGTTTGTGTTCAGCTTCAATAAGAAGGAGACCCCAAATAAAAAGAGAAAGAAGGTTACTACTGGGTACCCAGCATAGGAGTGCTGGCACAAAGTTGAAAGTAACATCCCTAAACCCTAAACCCTATAATCCTGCTGCCTTCCTTTGGGATCCAAATGCGGGAGGTGTTCTCAATACCGATGTGCCTGCAGTAAAAACTGGGAGGATATACTGGCGGTAAGACGGAGCACCAGTATTTTGAGAAATGCCGAAAACACGTACGGTACACCCAAATCCCGACTTTCTGTGAAAATGGAGCCAATAATCTTTAGACGAGCACCTCAAGGAAAACCATCTTGGTTTGGAGAGCACGTGTCACTCTTTCGAACGGCTGGATCCTTGCCAAATACGCTGTCTAAAGTCAATTCTTGGGCCTGCTGGCTAAGGACCTTTATCGGGGCAAGCGTGACGGCCTTGAATATGCACTACATCCCAACTCGCGGGTCCCATATGCACCCAAAGATGCTGATTTTACTTCCAAGGAACCCTGAAGCTGACCCCTTCCTGGGACTGCAAAATTGGTGTTTAATGCAGCAGGGGGTCCATCGGCATGTCCTAGGGAGCTGAAAGTTCCAGAGAATCCCTGGAATGTCCGTGTCTCAGAACTCCTTGCAGGCTCTATTGGCCCAATAAGTGACACGTAATCTTCAAGCGTTGCCCTGTCAAGGCTCGGGCGCCACAACCCACCAGCGACGCCTAATAGCAGGTGGGACGAATGCTTTGGGGTCGAGGCAGCCTGCTAGGCACTGGAGATCACTGCATTGGGGAACTTCGAACTAAAGCAACAAATGTAACTCTTGCTGCTCCCTAGGATTATAATAAGCAAGAAGTACAAATTATTTCCCAGTATCCCTAAGACTGGAGGAAACCTTGCACCACAGATGTGTTGTTCAGACGTCTTGGTCTCGCGAACCCTGCTGAAGCCTTGGACGGCAATGCACGCTGTGGGTGAGACACGGCTTTGATTTATATGAGCCGGAAACAGAGGCTGGAAGGTTGAACACCGCTGCTTCATGTTGTGCACAAACTTGTTTAGTCTTACCAAACCCGGAGACGAGCCTCAACCAACAAGTGCACCTCGTAGTGAATGCCAAGGTGGAGGAAGCAGCACATGAACAGGTCCGTTGCTTTAGCAACTTGAACTACCCGCATGACCATTCCTGGTCCCAGTCCACCGCAAGAAGGGTGCGCTTTAGCCCAAATCCTCTTGGGAAAGTTCAGCTGCTTTTGGTGGTATGACAAGACAGCACTGGACAAATGCCCGTCTCCCTGAATATCCCTGATGCCCTAAACTAAGACCCTAACCCCATCTTCCCCAGACGCCTAAATCCAACACCCCTTAATCTCAAAACCCCTATGAGCTGGGGTTGCTTTTCCCATAGGTCTAGAATAACACCCAGACCCCTGGGAGGATGTAAAAATTAGATCCCCCATATAGACCCATTATAACCCCTGTATAGTTCTTATATAATTTCGCATATGGTTCTAGGGGATCTAATTTGTTGATCCCTTTGGGGGTCTGGGCAAGCCACTACCATGATACTGCAACATCTACTTGAATACCACAACACAATCGTACTCCGATTCTTTGATGCTGCAAACACAATGAAACCACAGTCCATTGTCGCAGAAGACCACAGTTAATCCCCTACTAACCACAAGTAAGTAATGTTCCATAAGTAGCCCTTACCAAGCCCTAGACCCCAAACCCCCAACCTCAAGCCCTAAACCCCAAATCCCAAACCCTAAAATCCTAAACCCTAAATCCTGAACCCTAAATCCTAAACCCTAAACCCTAAATCCTAAACCTTAAATCCTAAAAACTATATCCTAAACCCTGCGGCTGCCTTGCTGGACCACCTTGGGTGGACCACAAGTCCCTGGACTCCGGCGGTCCGGGAGCTTGGTACTCCTCTACCTCCTGGGCGTGTGACTAAGGTCTTAGGATTTAGGGTTTAGGATTTAGGGTTTAGGATTTAGGGTTTAGAGTGTAGTATGATGTATGGTTTGGAATTTAGGGTTGGGGATCTAGGGCTTGGCTTTAGGATGTAGGGTTTGGGATTTAGGGTTTAGGATTTTAGGGTTTGGGGTTTGGGGGTCGGGGATTTTGGATTTTGACTTCACGCTTGGAGTTGGGGGCCAAGGCTGCATGCGGTTCATCTTAGGGTCCTGATATTTCTTATAGCTTGGGTATAGGAGTTTGGGATTTAAGGGTTTAAGGTCTACGGACTTAGATCGCCATCAAAGGCCCCAAGAATTCACCAAGAAGAACCAAGAAGAACCAAGTCAATTGCTTTACCCTTGTAATTTGGGGGAGCAGCATTCTTTTGTGCTGAAAAGGTAGGGGTAGAGGGGCCTGAAATCTGAGCTATAGTCCTAGTATCCGCCTTAATAACTCCTATAACCCTACCCTATATAATTCCCCATACAGCCCCCCTTTAAAGGAGTTTAGACCCTAAACCTTAAATCCTAAACTCCAAATACAAGAGGTTACATAATCCCCCATACAACCCCCTTTAAAGGAGTTTAGACCCCAACCCCTAAATCCTGAACCCTAAACCCTAAAAACAGGAGGTTGTATCATCCCCCATACAACACCTTTAAAGGAGTTTAGACCCTAAACCCTATATCCTAAGCCTTGTAAAGCCTAAATACAAGAGCTTATATAATTTTGCGCAGGTTCTGCACTGCACAGGTTTTGCGAAGTCTTTGATGATTTGGTACTTGGACTCTTCTACGGAATACCCCACACGAAGATCCTCACGAGCAAAATAGATTTGATACCCAAACTCAGAGACGATATTCAGAAGCCTCCGAGGACCATCAAGGCTCATCAAAAGGTAGTTTCCCAAAATAGGGGGCCCGAACATAGACCCCAATAGACTTTAATCCTTAATCCTGGGGACCCCCCCAAAAAGGTAACCCATGGTAACCCTAATTTGGGGCAACCCTAAGCTCTAAACCCTATATATCCCTATATTACCGTAGATAACCCTATATAGCCCCTACATCCCCCTTTAAGGGCATACCTTTAATTTTGGGAAACCCCCCCAAAAAGTGCTACGTATCCCGAAGTCAGCTCCGAAGCTAGGAACCTTACTCCGAAGGCCCCGCTGGTAAAGTGAGGTTTAGGGTTTAGGGTTTAGGGGTTTGGGGTTTATAGGGTTTATAGGGTTTAGGGGTTTAGGGGTTTAGGGGTTTAGAGCTCGTGAAGTCAGGTCTGCTACTCTGGGTCCTGCCCCCACCCATTAAAGGGAACCGAAACGTATAGGGGTTGTATAGGAAAAATGGAATTGAAAAGAAAATGGAAGCTACTATTTGGGGTTTAGGGTTTAGATTGGGTATTGTCCCCACCCTGGCCCTGAACAGTCTATATTAGAGGTCATACTAGGGCTGTATATGGCTACATTCTAACTATTATCCAGCTGTTAATGAGCGGGGGCAGTATCCAACCGCTAGTTGCTACCCAGTGGCTTGGACATGTCTTATTTTTCAAAGCAGGTCTCCCCGGATGGACACCAGAACAATGCTTCTTGAAGGATCGGGAGGACGTAGCAAGTAGGCTAAGAATGGGGATGACTGGGGCCAATCTGCAAAAACACCCCTAAACCCTAACTCTAAACCATGAACCTAAGACCTAAACCTAATCATGCGCGGCCGCTCTGTGAGGATGGAGTTCAGGCAGTTGCCAGGGGGATCTTGAATCAGGGCTTCCAGACTGAGTTGATGTAGCTTCCGGGCTTTAGGACCCTCATTGAGTAGCCGTTCCCCAAACCGAAAATCCCAACCCTAAATCCAAGAACCCAAGCCCCTAAACAATCCGAAGTCCTTAGCCCCAAGCCCAATCTAAACATAAATCCCTAGACCGAAATAAAGCGCAGTTCTGGGCTTTCTCACCACCGACTCCTTGCTCAGGGTTGGCTTCAGACCTTTCGGTGCGGAGCTTTCTCAGGCTAACAGGGTTTAGGGTTCAGAGGGGGGGCTTGTAGAGTTTAGGGTTTTTAGGGTTCGGGTTTCTAGGCTTTTTTGGCTTGAGGGTTCTTGGGGACTCTATAGGGCCGTTGCGAAGGTGTGTGTGCATGACATCGGCATGTTTGTAAATGGACCTGCTTTCGGCAAATCTGCAGACAACGCGCGCAGCTGCCTCCAAACTCCGAAGCCGCAATTCAAATCTTGCCTGCACCTCAAAATTTACGCCCTCCATCCTAGATACTCCACCTGGGGGTTTCCCTAAATGAGGGGTTCTGTTTTGAGGGCCCTACAATAAGGATGATAGTATATTGGGGTCTATGGGGCACCCTCCTTTTGGGAAACTACCACATCCACATTGACACCAAGCCAAAGCTTTAAAGTGCAAGCCTTTACACATGCACTCTTCACAACTTGTTACTACACATCCCCGTACAGCTCAAACCTCCCAGTATGCGGTTATGTGAGCTATAATCTAAATTCCTAGTATTGCCATCTCCCTTAGTAACCCCCATAATATTCCCCTACATCGTCCCGTATAGAACCCGTTTAAGGAGTGTAAACTGTAGCTCATGTGTAGCTAGTCCTTGTAGCGGACTACAAAGACTGCCTGAGCCTCTACCCTACTCTTAACTGCGATGAGGCAGGCACTCTTCTCCTTGCCGGTGCGGAACCAGCCTGCCTCACAGATGCTTCTGGTATCAGAGCTTCAAAGAAGTTGACAGTCTCTCTGTGTAAAGATGAGTGTGACACCGAAGCTGCGACTTTCCCCTACTAAACCTCGAACACCAAACCGAAGGTGAGTTTGACAGTGCAAGCTGTGCTGGCCTGCTCATAAACGCGGTTGGCGGGATTGTCCTTCGTGCACCTGAACGAGTACGGCAAACACCGGCCGAATTCTCATTGCGGCATCACCGCCCAGGCTAAGCTGCAGCGACCCAATTACCCAATTACCTAAGACCCTAAACCCTCACTCCCTGAAGCCTAAACCATGTGACTGTCTCCCTGACCTGAACGCAAGCCTTAAAGCCAAAAGCCTCATGGCCTCGAGCCCTAAACCCTTCACAACCCTAAACCCCTGAGAGCAAAACTTTTTGAAGCCTGAACCATGAGGGCCACACCATACATGGCAGCCCATCTTGGACCACGTCTGGCTGCGAAGTTCACTCCACCTCAGCAAAATCTCTGAAACTTCTCAAGGGCTCTTGAGGGGGTGTGGATCCCTATAATGAACTCTAAATTATCCACTGTAACGGTCCCAAGTTACTTATAGGCTTGGAGCCAAGAGTGTGCGCGGCCCTTCTCAAGAATTGGCCATGAATTTTGTCTCCAAGTGTCGGACGCAGCTCGCAAGAGTTTGGTACCCATGCCCCGGCGCTGGAAATTCGGATGCACGAAAAGCTGCATCACCTCCCAACAGGCAATCTTTCTAAGAGGACCAATTGAGATCACCAGGAGAAGCAATCCTGCTCTCCATCGGTATCCTTCTCGCTTGCAAAAATATCGCGTGGTAACTTGTAGATAATCCCTGCATTGAACATGTGTAACCTTAGGTTGGCCGGCCAACATACTGCCGACGCGGCCGCAACATCCTACATCCCAAGCCGCAAAACCGTAAACTTCATGTGAATCGGACACCTGAGCCCCTAACCCTACACCTGAAACCCCAAAGCTCCAAACCTACACCCTAAAGCTCCAACCTAAATAACCCTAAATCCCAAATCCAAAACCCTAAACTTAAACTCGAAACAACCCCGAAGAGCACCATGATTTGCTCAAACCATGGGCACCTGATGACATGGGCCCTTATCTGTTTCCTTGGTCCTAACTATGGGCCCTTAATTGGGTGTATAGGGATTTGTAAGGTATATACTTGGTATATATGAAGGAACCCCAGCGCTCAGAAACGCGGCTGCCTCTCCGAAACCTTCCCGCGTGTAGCTTGGCCTGGCCACTCTTGTTCAGGGTCTAGCTTGTTCAGGGTTTAGCTCGTTTAGGGTTTAGCTTGTTTAGGGCTTATGGCTTAAGGGCTCAGGGTTTAGGGTGCTTAAGGGGGAGGGAGGGATTACTACTACTAAGATCCGCTCCCCCCCTCTCTCTTAAGCAAGCTATGTGAGTTCGGAACTGTGGGGTGAGAAGGTCAAGGATTAGTAGATTGGGTTGAGCCAGTATGTTGTCAGGAAGCATGTTGTTAGGAAGCCTTTGGCAGACGACAGGTAGCTCTACACCGGAATCCCTCACTAGAAGTCCAATGTTCTGGGTGGTGGAATACGGTATGCATAGTTCAATGCGTAGAAATTAAGTCGACTTCCACCCACTAATCGTGGCGGCTATAAGGAAAAATGTCATTCCTAAACATTATTCTGCGTATTTAGGCCGATACATTAGGTGGACCCGCATAATGATGTAAAAATTAGGAATATCAAAGGGCCCTGACCCTCATAGTCACTATTACAGGGTGGGGGCTCCACCTAAACTCTAAACACTGAACCCTCAACCCTGACCCCAGACCCAAAACCCTCTACCAGGGCACCTAGTTTAGACCCATAAATGGTGGCTTCCCTAGATAAGGGGACCCCAATATAGAGCCCAAAATATTATAGTCCTTATTATGGGAGGTCCCCCTAGTTTAGGAAACCCCCAAGTAGATGGAAACATCCAGGCCGGCCCGAAGCTGATGAAAGCGCAGAGGCCGGGCCTTCGGTTTATTCGTATTACTGTTACTGCTCTTGTGACTTATTATTGCTATGTGTTTTACTACTTGTTTATCGATTATTATGGGTATTATTAGGATTAGTAGTCATTTCTATCATTATTAATATTGGTACTGATATTCCACTATTCTTCTCAATAATATTATTGCTATTTCACTACTATTATTAGTACTTGTACTGGATGGATGTAGGGCCGGCTCTAGAGATTTGGGGCGTAGGGTTTAGGGTGTAGGATGTAGGGTTTGGGGTTAACACAGCAGCTTCCGAAGATTTAGGTTGCCCGTGTCACGTGTGCACCTCAAAACACTAGCATCCGTGTTGTGCTGGAGGGACCACCGAATTAGGAACTACGTTTTCAGAAACACCTACTCAGAATGAAATCTACGAATCGATCCTTCGACTCTGCTACTAGGTACTGAGAAAATTCCAGTAATAGTTGTCATATGTTGTCATGTACTACTCTTGCTGGGCAAGGTCCTGCACAAGCCGGTGAATCTAGAAAGTACGGTAGTCTTTTAACCTTCCAACCATGCAGGATCTTCTCCATCAACCGTATGACCTGCCACATCACATGTTCCTCCTATTCACCGTCATCGCTTCCAAGTGCGCAGCTGGTCCGGGACATCGTCGCATTCGGTAACAATCTTGCGTCAGAAAGCTTTAGCAAGATTCGGCGTGGGAGGGGTTGGGTGGGGCTAAGAGTGAGAGAGACATTATCACTGCTCCTGGCTCCCAATACAGCACCTGGATGCCACCGGTAGTTCGCATTGGACCCTGATGCCCAACGACCCACATGCTCATCCCGTTCCTCTATAACTGCTACAGGTGCTCAGACGGCGACGAACTGGCGCTGCCCGGATTCCAGGAAAGACGTAAAGCCTCAAGAGGGGCAGATCCCTGTTCCTGTTGCGGCTGCAACGAGATTAGGGAGAGAAGCCCTAATAGCACCTTCTTGGAGGAACTACCACATTTGTCTTAGGTGGACCCCCCACGCAGTAATAGTGACTATTATGGAGAATAAGGATTATATCAGGGTCCTCTTGTATTCCGATTATGCCACTATTACAGGGTGGGGGGGGTCCTCCTAATGCATATCGCAGGACTAGCTCTTGGCCACGGACGTTCAACTTGCTGTTGCAGCGCCTGAGCCAGGACCAGAAGCGTAGGCTTTAGCGTTTAGGGTTCTCAGAACACGGTAATTATGATAAATCGGGGGACCTCAACATGTACACACCCAAATACTACAATACTGATTCTAGAGGCCCTTAGATGGTACCCCTAGTTTTGGGAAATCCTAAACTCTAAAGCCTGTATGTCCCCATATATCCCTACATAGCCCTATATAGCCCCTATATCACCTTTAATTAAGGGTACACCTGGACCTAATTTTGGGAAACTCCCCCCATATGGGCTGAAGCACTTTGGACCTACACAGAGCCCTGAGAAGTGGGCTGAAATTACCACTCACACACACATACTTACTTTGGGCCCTGCCCCACCCAGTAAGAGCCTATAGCTACAGCTAGGGTTTAGGGTTTCGGGTTAATAGTCTATAACAGGGGTCATATTAAGGGCTATATTAACTATGTGTTACATGTGATCCAACTGTGAATGGGTGGGGGTAGTACCCAGCACACTCCACTCTTCACCGCAAGCATCGTCCACCAGTGCTGTTCTTTCATTGCCTCCGCTCTTCCACCGCTCTTCCAATCCCTCCATCATAATGTGGGCCTGTATATAAAACACTAGACCCACAAGGAGGATACACTCATAATTACTAAAGTCACTCACTAACCCTAAAGCCTAGACCCTGAACCATGGAGTCTCGAAATAAATAGTACTCGTGCAACCCATGCCTCCTCATCCAGCGAAGACCCAGCTCCCGTTGATGCACTGCCAGTCCTGGCTGCGGCAAGCTTCAGAAGTTTTAGGGTTTAGGGTTTAGTCTGGATTTAGGGTTTAGGGTTTAGGGTGTAGGGTTTGGGGTTTAGTATGGATTCAGTGGTTACCGTACCCCAGACAAACATGCATCTTGCAAATGGCCCCTCATGGACTGCCATCCAAGAAACCCGGATAAACTTCTATGCTTGCTTACTCGCCTCCTTTTGTTATTGCCAAACTGAAGTACGGCATTGTTGAATCAGTTACTTTCCAGCTCCTAGACCCTACAAAATGCCTAAACCCCAAGCCCAAAACCCTAAACCCATGGAATGCTCTGCGATCTTGTGGCCTGCCCTGCCAACCCCGAACACCTCAAACTCCACACCGCAACTTTAGGGTTCAGGGGTTTAAAGTCTAGGGTCTCCAACTTGAAGTGTTGCAACCTATTCAGGTTTAGGAATGAGGGGTTAAGGCAATGGAACACACAAGGGAATACCCCTGAACTGCAACACCGAAACCCCAATCCCAAACTGCAAAACGTTGCACCCTTAAGAAGGAAAGGCCTAAACTTACTGACTCTTAGTAGGGAATAAAGGAAAATATTCTCTATGTGATCCCTATGAATAAAAAATCCTCATATTTACGACCCTAAACCTTTAAACCCTAACCCCTGGATATATATATATATATACATATATATATATAAACCCTAAACCCTAAACCCTAAACCGCGTGGTTATATACACATGTATCTCTCTCTCTCTCTCTCCCCTACTAAGAAGCAGGTACATGCTGCCAGGTCTCCTGAGCAAGTCCGAACCATGCGAACGCCAGGTGGCCAGGTAAACGCGGGCGATTTCAGGCCTTCAGCTTTATAGGGTTTAGGGTTTAGGGTTCAGGGTTTAGGCTTAAGGGTTCAGGGTTTAGGGTTTAGGGTTTAGGGTTTAAGGTTTAAGGCTTAGGGTTCAGGGCTCAGGGTCCAGTTTAGGGTTTAGGGCTTAAGTTACCAGAGTATTGGTTTCTAGTAAACAGGAAGGTTTCCTGATTCTAGCAACTGAATTCGAATTCCTTAACAGCAACCCCGTATAATGGACTGTACTTAAGGAGCTTAAACTAAGTTAGCATTATGAGGAAATCATGTTATTTAGTATAAGAAGTCGGAAATTTGGAAGTTCATGAGGCTTCGTAAGACTTTATGGGACTTGCTAAGAACAGACAGAATTTGTAATTCCGCTTTGCTGCTGACAACGTGTTACATCAAGGCCTGAACGGTTGGAGTCCGGTTTTGGTTCGTATTTTGCGAGAACTGACAAAAACATGATAGAACTACGGACCAACCACCAGAACCTCCTACACCCTGAATCAAAGCCTAAGACCCTACATCCAAACGCTAAGCTCACAACCCTAAACCCCGAACCCTAAGCCAAAAATCCCACACCCTAGACCCACCACCGTAGCTCTTTTTAGCGGATCTTCATAGCAATCCCTATAAAATCCCGAAGAACTTTTACAAGTTCCACTTTCTGACCAGGAGTAAGCGAAATCATACCCAGTTTCCATGCAATTTTCTATGTTCTTTTCCATTTGGTTCTCCTTAATTGGGGCAACATCCCTGAACTCCATTAAATCACCCTGATATGTCCTGCCCCTAAACCCTTAACCCTGCAATTTCAGGCAAGCCACCCATCTTCTGGCACGGCCGTCCTTCAAGGATGGTTTCGGGTTTGGGTTTAGGGGGGTTTGAGGTTTGGGTTTAGCGGTTTGGGGCTTAGTAGGTTCGGGGGGTGGGGCTCTAGGAGTTTCAGGTTTAAGGCCTCACGAGGAGATTGTGCTATCCCAACAATCCTGCGCCCTGTAGAACGCAGAGCATGAATTACTCCTCCTATCAGTCCTCACCGGACAAAAGTGTGAACTTTCAGCTGCACAATATTCTCCGGATTCTAATGAATGCTCCTTGCGAATCTGCCCGGGAGTCATGCTTCCGATTCCCATTGCTGAGCTCTGACCATGACTGAAGCTCCCTAAGAACTTGGAACCCTGAAGCCTCAACTTGCAAGCTCCCAGGGATCTAAACTGTAAGCAATGAGAGGATTCTTGGTAAACCCAACCGCTAGAAGGACTCTATAAAACCTTGTGACAATCGTAGAGTCCTACGAGTCCTACTTTATGGGAGCTGGGAAAATTTTGGCCCTCTGTTTGTGCAGGGCTCTGGGTTCAGGGGCTTATGGTCCTGGTCTCTAGGTTCCCCAGTAACCCCCCAGATAAAGAGGGTACCCTTTTTTTTACAAGGAGACGACAACATGGCCTCTCCGGCCCAGTCCCTCATTCCTAAACCCTAGACCCCCTAAACCCTGAACAGCAATCCCTGAACCCTAAACCCGAATCCCTAAATCCTATACCCTCAACCCGAAACCCTAATCCCTAAACTGAGTGAGCCCGTGGCTGGCGACGGAGCTCCAGTCCCGCAGGCAGCTGCGGAGCCAGCAGGCGCTGGCGAATAACCCGTCAGGTCGCCCTAGAATGAGAAACTCCACACCTTGGCCTCTGCAGGGTCCCAGGAACGTTGGGGCCTCCCAATCCTCTGCCATGGCTGCCATTAGGCGCAGGTCAGGGGGGCTCCAGGCCTCACGGCGGTAAGGGGTAAGGGCAACCGTCCAGCCAGGGCTAAATCAGAAGAGACTGGAGGCCTCGAGCCAAGACCAAATCCAAGCCTTGCACCCGTCGGGTGTGGGCAGGTCAAGCTGATTCAAGGCTTGCAGGCCTCCAAGCAAGAAGCCTCGAGCCCGACCCAACCAAACATTGCACCTGCCAGGTGCAGAAAACAAGAAAGAAGACAGGAGCGCGATCAGAGTTCGAGAGAATCCTAAACCCGCAACAGGTGAGCGCCAGCGGGGGCGGGCTCCTGCAGGTCGGGGTGCGCGCTTGCGTGCTTCTAGCACCAGCGCACCCCCTCACTGAGACACCCTGATCGCAAAACACGTCCCTAACACTATTCCCTAAACCCTAAACCCCTCCATGTTCCCTGCTAGACCCTAAAGCTGACACGTCAAAGTGTGGCCTGAGCATGTCACCAGCCGCCGCATAGACCTAGGACTCGGGTTTAGGGTTTAGGGACATTGCTAACACTTAAGACCCTACATCAGCCATAGTCTAAACTCCTTAATGTGGGTCAAATACGGATTATATAACCTCCTTAATTTGGGGTTTGGGGTTTAGGATTTAGGGCCTAAACTCCTCAAAGGCGGGTTATATAGGGGATTATATAGGGGACTACTATGGGGGGGTTATTGAGGAAGATACTCGGATTTAGACTATAGCTCACATGAGATTTACGGGGAGCCCAACAATTTAGGATCCCTTTCTGGGGCTCCATTAACAAGCACTGCATCTTGGGGTCTATGTCAGGGAAGGAAATTACCACATACGGATGTAGGGTCAAAGGAACGAAGATATTTGTTTTCGGGATTTCAGGTTGCAGCATTTGCGGTGGTTGCAGATTCTACTCTCCTCATAAACGACTACGCCCACATGGAAAAATACAATCTTACTCTCTGTTGGGCACTACACCGTTCCCTATTCACAGTACTTCTCTAGAATACTGCAACTCTCCCAAGGTACGAGATACCCAGGGTCAAGCAGGATTTCATTGGATGTCAACAGGTTGGGGTTTGGAGTTTACATTGCGGCCGTGTAGGGTCGTGTAGGAAATACGACAGCACTTGCCGGAATCATCTGTCTGCATCTTCTCTGTAAATCAATCATCGAAGCACATCTCCAATTGTTGGAAAATCAGCAATGTGTATGCAGCGGGTGGACAAAAGTAAGATACCTTTTTTGGCTTCCCAAGAATAAGGGCTTTACAGCGGTAACCAGAAAAAGACCATAATTCTGCCTATACCTACCATATGACCAAGGCCGGCTGCGCACGACAATGCTGACAGGCGGCATTGACGGCCCGTGCCCTCAAAGTAGGTGGCCCAGGCTGTCCGCATGTCTCACGATGTGTGTGTGTAGCTCCCTATAAGGGTTTAGGGTTTAGGGGGTAATGTAGGGATTATACTTGGTGAATGAAAAAGAGAATGGAAACTACTGTTTGACTTGGGGCTTAGGGTTTAGAGAGCCAGGGTTGCACATCTTTGTGGGGCAACTTCGTCCAGGACAGTGAACCAACAAGGGCAGTTGTCTCAACTTCCTTGCTTCTGGCACTTCTCCACCCGTCCAATGACAGTCCTACAGAGCAATTATATGAAGGATCTACCGTATCGACACTACATACTGACTGCGGGTATTAGTATTAGTAGTCGTATGCGTATTAACAGTAGTAGTAGAATGGGATATTCAAGTATTTCATACTGGTGGGTGGAAGAAGTTCTGAATCCATGCTCAGTGTGTGCTCAGGTCACTCCTACTTCTTCTTCTTCTTGATGGCACGCAGGCAAGCAGGAGAGAAGGTAGAGACAAACACCTTGCTGTTTTGTTGTTATAGTTGTTGTTGCTGCTGCAGCAGTCGTTGTTGGTGCTGTGGTTGTTTAGAGTATGGTTTAGGGTCTAGGGCTTTGGTGGGGAGTTTAGGGATGGAATATCCTACAAACCACCAGTAGGTACAAGCACAAACCCTAGGAGAGCTCTGTGACTCTGATTATCTATTGGTAGGCATGTTGCCTTTTTTTGTGGACCCTGGAATGTCGGCATGATAGGGTTCCAAGTGGGGTGTTGGGCTTAAGGGCTTAGATGGCTAGAGTCATGAAAAATGCCCAAACTGAATAATGAAATGGAAGCTGGGTTTAAGTAGGGGTGTATAGTAGTGTATGTGCGGGCTTAGATAACCAAAATAAGATTTTTGGGATGTTAATTCTACTAATCAACTATAATTGTATCAGGTGCTTTATAATGCTACCAGTTACTAAGGCTTCTGCCTGCCCCACTCCTCGGCACCAAGTTGTCAAAGTTGCCTAGGGCCATTATAGCAGAACGTCCACACATACTCCTTAGTCTTCGGACCCACCATCAATTCCCAGCTTTTTCTGCGCTGAGCCGCTCTGAAGGTATCAAACCGCTTCTTTTGGCAGCCTTTGGCCACGGGGTGTAGCCCGGCTGCGCAGCTCGGTAACATTAAAAAGAAACCACACCCTGGGCTGGTTGTTGGCTGATTGACCATAGGGGCCTCAACAAATAGAATGGGGTTCACGGGGCAACGAGACCATGGTAAAATGGTTGGTTTTGTGGGTACAGAGTAGTTGATACGAAAACAGGGGAATCAGGCATCCATCAGGCTCCTATGGCACATGCTGATTTTCGAAAAAATCGGCGTGGACAGGCGATCATGTCCAGCCTGCGTTGTTGCCTGTGAAGCAAGTGAGACTTGGAGCAGTCTGCTCCCTTTGCGCGAACATGCTCAGCATGCGCAGGTGCAGCTACTGCCGAGTGCGCAGAAGTGTCTTTCCAGCACTCGAAACCAGGTAGGTACCTCTACAGGACTAGTCGCTGTGGGATAATAACCAGACAACAACAATACGATTAGTAGTAACATTAATAAGCATAGTCATAGTCGCAATAATAGTAATGCTAGTAACAATGGTAATGAGGGTGATAAGAACTGTACTAGTTATCAAAGCAACAATACAATCATTCACAATATAATAAGGGTAGTAACCGCAGTAGTAATGATCGCAATTATACAATATTACAACTAATACTAATGTAATAACCGCAATTTTACCTACTTACTCAGCCTTTTTCCTACCAGGCTCAAAACTCACGCTGCCGACTGCTCACGTCAGACTCAGCCTCAGCACGAGCCAGAATCTACCGAAGGGCTCGTAAGGGATGAGGGTTTAGGGGCTTAGGGTTTAAGGTTTAGGGGTTTCGGGTTGAGGGGTTTCGGGTTTAGGGGTTTAGGGTTTAGGGTTTGTTATGGATTTTGGTGAGGGATTACAAAATATTACCCAAAAAGGAACAACATTAGAAGGGGCTGGGTAGAGGAGGCGTAGTCAGTACTACTACTGATTAGTGTATTTAGGGGCAAATAATGGAAGGTAAGTATCGGAAACTGCCGGCTACCATGTTCTTTTCTGTTCCCTCAGCCCTACTCCAACCCTAAGCCTAAATCCCTGAACCATCCCTAAACCCTGCACCCTAACCCGCAAGCCAATATAAACTTGCCATTACTTAGGGTTCTGAAATTTCCTTACTCTCAAGATTTCAAAATTTAAAGCCAAAATGACCCCTCCCAATCCCAAAGTAATGGCAATAAACCCTAATGCCCAGAACTACATTCAAGTTCTTCAAACCTAAACCCTAAAACCTGCACCTAAAACGCTAAACCCTAAACCCTAATCCCCATAACTACACTCTAATTCTTAAACCCGAAAACCTAAACCTTATACCCTAAACCTAAACCCTAATCCCCATAACCACACTCAAACTCTTAAACCCTAAACCCTAAACCTTACACCCTAAACCCTAAACCCTAATCCCGGTAACTACACTCAAGTTCCTTAACAGCAACCCAAACGACTGAGTAGCGTTTTTTGGTGGTTAAAACCAAGTAAGATCATTTTCCTTATATGAAATACTATACCCCAAAGGAGGATAGAATCTTACTCTATATTGGGTACCGTAGTATTATTCACGGACATCAGTCAGTCATGACAATCAGGCACAAAGCACTTTGGCTCATCCAGAAATTCATCTAGAATAGTATTGGGTACCATAGCATCCCCAATTAAGATACTACTCAACTGGGGAAGTGACAGGGCACAGGCTGGTCCAGCTCGAACCTTGGCTAAAGCTTCCGCCTACCGTGACTACTCGGGGTTTAGGGTTTAGGGCTTAGGGTTGAGGGCTTGGGGCTTAGGGCTTAGGGTTTAAGGTTTAGGGTTTAGGGCGCAAGGTTTAGGCTTAGGATTAAGGGTTTAAGGCTTAGAGTTTAAGTTTTAAGGCTTAGGGTTTAGGGGAGGTTCAATGTTTAGGGTAGAAAACACGGGTATAACAACAAGCTTAGGGTTTGGGGATTAGTGTTTGATAATAATGTTAATGATCGTAATGATGAAGCTGATGACAACAATCGTACTACGCATGGTACTAACTTCAAGAGATCAGAATACCAAGAGTATCAATAATAGTAATGATAATGGGACAGCAGAAATAATGATGACGATGAGGCCCACGCACTTTACCAATGATGCATCCCCCCTTCTCCGATGTGCGTAGAGCTATTGTCATTGCAGCTGTAATTGCACCTACTGTTCGCATTCTGAACACCGTTACTTCACCGTTATCACCGGCATTCTTCAAATCATTACCTGTCATTGTGCAACTATTGCAAGAGTTCAGTACTGCCCGTTGCCCTTCCTGCCTCCCCGGTCCGGATGTGCAGTGATGCAGCGTTCTCTGCATCTTTTTCTTTGTCTTGTGCTTTCGTTAGTGATGGGAGTTCGAACTCCATATATACCCCCACGTGCACCCCCGAACCCTAAACCCTAAAACCTAAATCCTAAATCCTAAATAGTAGTTTCCATTCTATTTTCCAGTATCCCAATATAACCCCAATATAACCCTGATATTACCCCTTTATCCATTAATCCCAGAGCAGAGCTGAGACTCCTGCTTTTCCTTCAGCATCTCTAGCCGTTCCTCCAGGGAAACCTTGCTTTGCGCTGGAGGCTTCAACTTTCATCTAGATCAGGTTGCAAGTTCAGGGGTTTTTAAGGAAGTGATATAGGGTTTAAGGTTTAGTTTAGGGTAGGGGTTACTTTGGGATTGGGATTTTTGTATAGGGGTGCCGTAGTAGAATCTTAGCCACCAGAGGGGCAAGTTTCAACAAGCCTGTGCTTCAAGAACCCAAATGCTAAGCCTTCGTGCAATGAAGCATCGACTTATAGTCCCCTTAAGTAGGCCCAATATGCGGTATATGGTATATGAGGATCGTTTTGTTATATTGGGCAGTTCCATATTCTATCTACGAATCTACAGGAGGGAGACTATGGGTCTACTGTACGTGTCACACGTGATCAGGCTGATGGTCTGAACAATCTTCATACACATCAGTGCTCTGCAAAGCAAATATGGCAGATTCGCTAACCAGCAGCATATAAGCCAAAGTCCAAGCTCCTTAAAGTGGGTTATATAGGGATTATATAGGGGACCACCATAGGGGGTACTACTGCGGTAAGGGGGATACTGGGAATTTAGACTATGGCTCGTATGTCTTTTGCGGTATGCTTGAGGCATGATCTAGCATTGATGCCAAGGAACTGTAAGGGAAGATTGTTGAAAGCTGTTCCAGCTGTCTGATGGTATAGATGGTGTAGACCCCAAAATCCAATTATCCTTATTATTGGGACCCCAACCCCACTTAGAAGGTGCCCCTCATTTTGAAACACTCCCATTCACCTGGGCGCCAGACGATAAACCCTACATCCCAGTATAACCCTACATCCCCCTTTAAGACCGTTAATTTTGGGAAACCCCTTTCACCTGGGTGCAAGGCGCACTTGCACAGCACGTTGTCGTCGACTTTTTGCAGCATCTCGAAGAAGAGGTTCATGTCAGGGCCTCCACTCTGGGGTTGTTTAGGGTTTCCGGGTTAAGGTGTAAGGTTTCGGTTTTTTCCACACCTTTTTCCATCTGCATGGAAAGCCCAGGGTTTAGGGGTTAAGGTTCAGGGTTGTGGCGTTAGGGTTTAGGGGTTAGGATTTTTTTTCTGGTGCCTTTTCTCCACTAGTTAGATCCTGGCGAAGAGCGCTTTACAGTGAGGCTACAGCGGATTTAGGGTTTAGGCCTTAAGGCTTAGGGTTTGAGGGGTAGGGTTTAGGGTTTGGGGGTTGAGGCTTATTCGGGTTTAGGGGTTAGGGTTTGGGATTTAGGTTTGCGGGTTAGGGTTTACTCAATGGTGGTAAGTAGGGAACAAGACTATACTGTACAACCTATAAAACCCCTTGATCAAATAGTCCCTTAGTCCCTGCTAACCACCAACAAGTTTAGCATTCTCAACTCTAAACCCTAAACAGGTGGCCAAGAAGAGCCATAACCCAGACCCATGATTAATAAACCCCTTCTCCTTGATTGGGATTGTAATAGGGATCCTTATATTTATGCCCTTAAAACGAGGGGTTTATTAATCATGGGTCGACATTACATGAGTTTAAAGCTGCAAGGAACCTCCAATTAGGGAATCAATTTGCGCGGCTAGCAAAGAAAACAACGCCCTGCGGGCCCTTGCCTGATTCTGGGCTGAAAGGCACGCACCGCTTAGTTCTTAGGGTTGGGGGTGTAGGATAATCCAGCCCCCGCTGCTTACCGATCAACATTTCATCTCCCGTTCGATGTGAAACTCCATTGTCATTGGAGAAATATTTCCATATATACCTCTGCCCTAAACCCTTAAACCCCAAGAAACCCAATCAACATGCCTCCAGAATCCCCATACATCCCCGATAATTCCCCACTTTCCCATGGGGGGAGGCAGTGCGAAAGCCATCGGATCTGGCCTGAAGCCGAAGAGGTCAAGCACAGCCCTCAGAGCCAATTATGCGGTTTAGGGCTTCGGGATACCGAAAAAGAAGATGGAACCACGACAATGGGGTTATATAGGGTTTAGGGTTTAGGGCTTTCAGGCTGTTTACTTCCTAGACTTACTGGACCTTAAGGGGGTGTGGGGGAGGGAATACAAGCACCTTCGGAGAGGACTACATCTGCAATCCCCTAGACCTATGATGTAAACATGTTTTGATAGTTCCGTAGGGTTATACCATAACAAACATGAAAAACAACTACAGATACCCTAAACCTTAGACCCTAAATCCTACAGGGACCTTTATTATAAGAATGCACTCCCCCCACTCTCCCTCAAGCACCGGAAAGCTCAGAGCTGCAGAACTTCAGGGGCAGTTCCGTTGAAAAACTAGCGCCGTTTCACTGATGCTGGCCTCTTACAAGCGTATCCCACATCAAACCCTCAAAGAAGTTGATCATACTTTTTGCGCATGCCCATCTTGAGCCGTAAATCCTCAAACCCTTAAACCCTAAACCCCACTGAGCTGGCCACGAAAAGGGACAAGAAGAGCCTTCTTCTTCACGCCTCCGCGCGCCTGCCACAAGGAGCTCAAAAGGTTTTCAGAACAAGGTCTTCTTTAGGAGGACCTCCCACTCCGCAATAATGGTCCATAATAGGAACGCTAGAGGACCCTACTATAATCGCCTTTATCCCTGATAGTCACTACTCCAGGGCGGGGGGTCCACCTAACCAACCCTAAACCCTAAATAGTAGCTTCCATGTTCTTTTCCCTTACCCCTAGTACATATCCCCCAAATCTACTCTATTATAGTTTGTAAGGTATATTTTCCATTTTCTTTTCCAGTATCCCTATATAACCCTAAGGTATTCTTCTCCAAGCATGCTATAATCGACACTATATTTACACCAAAATATAATATACCAGGATATATTATGGAATGTTCTTCTGAAAGCATGGGAAGGTCTTCTACAGAGAAGAGGCGAGGGAGGCGGGGCGGCCACGGTCAGGAGCCAGATCTTCGCCAAAAAAGCTTTTACAAACAGTGCATTCTAGGATATTATCGTGTAGCATAGGAAATTGTAGCATACTAAAGGCTATTATAGGATATTATAGGATAGTATCGTATAACTGCTAGGCGCTGTAAATGCAACGCCTGTGGCACATGAAGGTCACTAAGATACAGTTTTGCCATGGAAACACAACAACTCTACTAAAGCATAACCTTGATCTCTTTTGGGCTCCCCGTCACCTATAATCAGAGGGTCGGGTGAGTGGGAGGAACTTGTGACATCATTGCATCATGGCTTCTCTACTACCCATACTCCCCCCCTTCCGGTGTCCCCTTAATCAACTAAATAACCCTTATCCCGAATGAGCCCAATTAAGGGAACCCAAGAGGAGCAAGAGTAATAGTAAAGTGAGGAGGGAAGGGCAGTCGGGAGCTTCTAGTACTAGTACTTTTATTCTCGGCACTGCTATTCCCATGAAACTGGTACTACCATTACTGCTCCTAGGTCACTCTTGCTAGTCTTACTCTTAAGTCGTACTCTTACTCTCACTCCTCCTACCGCTACTACAAACAAGAATAATGAATACTTTGGCTATGATCCCTTGCTGCCAACAAAAACAAACATGGCTACAAGACTCCAAGGAGCACGAACAAGGTACTTGTCGACCAAGGCTGGCACACTACGAAACACTAAGGGTACACGTACGTGTATATGGTCCCTGAATAGAACCCTAAACCCTAAGCCGCGACCATGGACAATCAGATGGAGACTGGGATGATCAAGGGATAGTGGGCTTAGGGGCTTAGGCTTTAAGGGGACTGAGACCAGGTGTGTATATGTATCTATCATCTGTAACTAAGTTATACCAATACCACCATCTGCAGAGCAGCGCCCAATACTCCAGCAGCAGAAGAAACCAAGTGCAAGTAGACTGCATTACTGTGTGAGATTGCTGATAAAACTGCCTGCGGTGTGACAGGACCTGGACTTTCGTAAGGCGCATGTCTAGGCTACAATCAACACGCCTTACATGGTAGTCTCCCTAGATAGGGGGGACCCCAATCCTTATTATGGGAACCCCCTAAAGGGTACCCCTAACATTAGGAAGCCCCCCAACTTTGAAGAACTGTGGTGTAGGCCCGGCCTCTCCAATCTGCTTCGCAATCTTCTTCATCACCTGTCATGTCAGCTAGGTCTGTGCTTGCATATACTTAGGGTGATTTTTAGGTTTTACATACATCCTCAACTCCAAACCCTACAAACCCTAAAACAACCCTCATGTGGCCCTCAGCAGGAAGTTGAAGATGCGTCCAAAGCCACTACAACCTGCAAACGTGCCCAAAAGGTACAAGACCGCCGTTTCGTACCACCATCAAAGGCCACTTCAAGGGTCGGACTTGGTAAGTGGCAGTTTCCATAAATAAGGGGACCCCAATGTGGACCCCAAAACTACTATAGTCCTTATTATTGGGACCCCAAAATGGTATCCCTAATTTTCGGAAACACCCAAGTAAGTATACTTCTTAAAAACAAGCTGTTAGCCACATAATAAGCCCGTTTATCCCTTACTCAGTACCCCTGACCCTCCAAGTAGGCCATCTGGGTGAAGGCTCGGTAGACCTACTGAGGGAGCTAGAGTGCATCAAGCCTCAAACCCTAAACCCTAAACTGCGCGGTTAACCTAGACCCCCCAAGTACACTAAAATAGGGTCTATGTAGCTTCTATTTGGGGATACTTAGGGTCTATAGAGGGTACTTGGGGGGTCTAGGTAGGGTTTAAGGTTTAGGGCTTAGGGCCGCCCAGCTATCGACTGGCCTGTGGGTCCTGCCCGATAGCGTCGAAATCGCCCTGCTCCTTGATATCCCGCAATAAGGAGCTGGGATTGGAAGTACCGGGACTTGAGGAGTCTCCCTTCTTGGAGCTTGGGACTTCAGACGTAGGATTTCAGGATGATAGGATTTTTGGAACCTAGTCTCAGATATTCGGCTCGGGAATTTCAATTTGAGCTCTTTTAACGCTGTCACGTGATTGGGCCACGCATGCATTGGTACTGAGCATGAGGGTAAGAAGGATGAAGGCTTGAGAATAAAGGCTTGCTAAGTCCGCAAGTGGGCTTATTCCATCTCTGGCCAGCAAGACAAGGGAAGCTTCAAGGCATCCGCGACAAGCACAGACGCAGACCCTCAACCATGACACATGCCGAAGAAATGTCATAGCAAACAGCCCAGAGGAAGGTCATTTCTTCCAACCATACGAGCCACAATGGATGCCCATCTTACAATGATAGTCTCCAGTACCACTACTAATAAAAATAAAAATGACAAGAATAACTAATAATGAACATGAGAAGAATACTACTGATAACATTAATTCTCGGTGTCCTTCGCTCGAAGGAGTAGTTTTGCAGTTTCGTGGAGGGCGCCATCCTTCGTTACCCAGCTTACGCTCCATATATATGTATATATAACCGCTATACAATAATATGTGTGTATATATATATATGTATGTATGTATACAAGGTGTATACAACCCCTATAACAATTGCCGTTGTGTATAAATATATATATATACATACATGTGCGGCGTACCTGATTAAAGCTTCAGGTTGAGAATCTGAAGTGTAGGATTTGGGGAGTAGGATTCAGGTTTAGGATCGCTTGGTCTAGATAGGAGCCTGGGTGGTTCAGGGTTTAGAGTTTATAGCACCTATAGGATTTGGCTTAAACCCTAAACCCTAAACCCAGGGATATCAGCTCAGAATTGAGGGTTCTGAGCTCGAACCTTGCCATCACGTAAGGCCAAACTCCAGAAATGGGGCCTAGTTGCGGCGCTCTCCTTCCAAACTACAGCATGAGAAAGATTTCATAAGTCCTTGATGCCACTCATGGCTTTGTAGGGAAGAATCTGGCTGGACACAACCCTCCCGCAACTACTCCACTGAGGCCTGTCTACGGAAAAGACTCAGAATGCATAGTCGCAGCCGCAAGAAACACTGGGACTCTGCCCCATATCCCACACCGGGCATGCGTATTGCGAAATGCCAGTCTAATCTAAACCTAGAACCATGAGGGCCCATGGGTTCTGACCTGGACGTAGCTTGAGAGTTTCTTATCTCTGCCCCTGACCTTGATTAGGCGGACGGCAGGTGTGATCGGGGGCAATGGCGACCTGCTTACTTACACTTGCAGGTCTACCCTTGTAGCCGCAGATCTATCCCAGCTAGGTTTACGGTTTAGGGTTCAAGGTAAAACAATATCTGGCGACTTTGTGGGCTTCACGTTTGCGTAGTATCTAGGGCTTCGAGTGCGCAGCCTCCATGTAAGGCTTGGCCACATCCTTGGCCATCATGCCCTGGCGTAGCAGCGGCAGCAGCAGCAGCAGCAGCAGCAGCAGCAAATGTACCGGTACTAGTACTTGTACAGTTCAAGTACCAGTACCGGTACTACAAGTGGGACTGAGAGGAGGAGGACGACGACTAGTGCTGCTGCTACTACTTCTACTTCTAGTACTGCTACAACCCCGAATGATGTTAACAAGAAGAGGTAAGGCAGTTTGATACCCGATCGTTTGTCATCATGGTGCTGATAATCATGGCAGGAATCATAGCCCTTCATGTTGTAATCAACGCAGTGGCGGCAAAATAGCCTTCACACAGACGTCATTGTAGTCAAGAGGTTTAACTCGTATGTGAGACACAAAAGCGGCAGCTGCAGCTGCAGCTTCAGCAGCAACAACAACAGTGAAAGCAAGATGAGCCCTGGACTAAATTTGTAGTATATCCCCTAGTAGGTCCCCCCCAAAACCCTATATACTCCATAATAGGTCCCCCCCAACCTAAATTCCGTCCGTAGCTCATATGGGCTATCCCATCCCTAGCCACCTCCAGGTCGAACTCAAGCATGGAGACCAGTTCCTGGCGAAGACGCGGCACAATCATTCACAGATCTTAGGGGGACTAGGAAGTATGAAGCATTTAAATATTGAGGTAGGGGTTCTTATTGTAAAGAAACAAAATGCCTATAGCTAAATGCTTCCTAGGCTTCCTAAGGTTTTCGTCTACGTACATGTATGCGCACGCTTCCATGTAGATATGCAGAACGAACAGTTTTATGGCACGATGCTTAGTCTGCAGAGGTGTAGTGCATCCAACAACCATGTCCGCTGATATCTGGGAGTTTGTCACAATAATGCCACAGAAAGTCTCATAAGAGGGACCCCCAAAAAGTTCCTAAAACGCCTCCAGAATAAAAAAAAACCCTCAACCTTTAAAACAACTTGATCCCTAAACCCTATAGTACCCCTGGAAGGGGCCCAAAGAAACCTTGTACACCAAACTCCCTTACAGGGGGGCTTATTCGAAAGGCGCAGCCTCGACGGCTTCTTCGAGGGTGCTAATTCGCTCCCTGAGCCTGGGTGGACCAGGGATGCAGGGGCCTATATAGTTGTTGTTTTTTTTGTGGGACCTTTTCTCCTCAGGAGTATCCCCTCCTAAATCGGGTTCAGGGTGAAGGGTTTAGGGTTTAGGGGTTTAGGGTCTAGGGGTCATGGCTTACAGGAGTGTAGGGGTCAGGGGTTAGGCTTTAGGGTTTAGGTGTTTAAGGCTTCATCAGAAGAATGGGGAATGGAAGCTATGTAGTCATGTTCGGGATGGACAGGAGGAATGGACAATGAAACAGAAGCTTCTACAGGGTATTCAGGGTCAAGGTACATGAACGGAATAGTGGAAAATCTACTACATAAGAAATTGGAAAATGAAAGTGCTGAATATAAGGTTGTATGGCGCATTGAGATGTAGCGCAAGTAGAAGACTGCAAAAGAAAGGCCAACACCAAACTCACAATCCGTAAGCCCTATCTACCCCTGTACTACCTCCTGTAACCCAGAACCCCCAATTTGCGGAAACCCGGCCTAAAGCCCTTAACCCAAAACCCTAATCCTAAAACCCTGTGCAAGTAAGTCCCAAACCCCAGGCCTGGAAACCCTAAATCCTAAACTTAAACTCTACACCCTCAAGCCCATAGATAATTTGCATTACGTAGGGTTCTCAAATTTCCTTAAAGGTTAGGAATGTAAGCTCCAAAATGACCACCCCCCCAAACCCTAAGTACTGGTAATAAACTCTGAGCCTTAAGAAGATGTGGCGGGGTGGATACGACCTTCCAAGCTCCCGGCAGCTGGGAAGCCTTCTTGACGAACTCACCGGACACCTGGCCGAAAGCACACTTCATGTTGCTAGGTTGCCATTAAGGAACCTAAGCTAAGTTACTATAAAAAGGAAACCCGTAATATTTACTATATACCCATATTATGGTAACTTGGTTTAAGTTCCCTAGCAGCAACGCACGTTGGTGTGTCAGGTGTTGGGCTATGCTCGACAAAGTTGATTCTGAGAACCATAGGTGAATAAGATTGATAAGGCCTCTACATCCTAGTTGGTGAGTGAATTTTGTGACTTGCGGTTTGCGGCCCGCCATGTGCATAATTGAGGGTTCGAGGTTTGAGCGTAACAGCTTCATGGCGTACTGGGCTTAAGTTGCGTGGTAAACTTAGGGCTTCCCGCGCTCCCAAATTTGAACAGAGATTTTGCTGTTGATGGCCTTTCCCTAGGGATCCAAAAAGCCCAATGTAGGTAATACTTACAGACTTTTGGGCTCAATGTAGGTAATATTTGTATACTTGGATCCTTAGGGTTTCTTGAAAAGCTAGCAAATCTTTGCGATTCTTTTGGGGCACTGTGCCTGAAGGCTGTGGGCTGGAGAAGCGCATCGTTGCTTCATGGGTCGTGGAAAGAGCTTAGGGTTTAGGGCTTAGGTTTAGGGTTCAGGGCTTAGGATTTAGGGCTTGGGGCTTAGGGTCTAGGGCTCAGGATTTAGGTTTAGGGTCCAAAAGAAAGGATAGAAAGGAGACCTGCATGACCTTCCCCGGCGTGCAACCCTAAACAGGCTTTGAGCACCCGTGACCTGTCTGCGATATCTTACCTTGCACGCCACTGCATCCCAAAGAATCATCGAGATTGTTACCTATGTGCCGCCAATCAGAAGGGCTTGGATGTTAAGGCTAATCTGGATTTCTTGTTTGATTGCGGGTTGGCTTCCAGCAAGCAGTCAACTCACTGTCTATCAAGATCGTCATGCATCACTGTTTCCACACGAAGCACCCCTATGTCAAAATGGCCGCCAAGCAGTCCTAGAACAGAAGATCTTTAGATGCATAATGCCCGCAAGCCCCGAAATCAACTCATCTAACACCTCAAAGTTGAACCCTATATAACCCCTATATACTAAGACTATATGCCCTTATTCCCTATTATACCCCGAAGATCTACCCCATTATAATGTAGTAGCTTCCGTTTTCTTGTCTACTATCCCAATATAACCCCAATACATTCCCTTACTCCCTACTGACCCTAAACCCTATATAATAAAATATTCCCTTATTCCTTACTAACCCTAACCCAACACCCTAAAAATCCCCTTTTTCCTTACTAGCCCGCCAATAAGTGTCAGGTAAGATAACCCTAAACCCTAAACCCCCAATACCCTAAACCCTAAACCCTAAACCCCCCTAAACCGCCCAACGTTCCCAAGCCTCCTTCACCAGACCCTGCTCCTGCAAACGGGCTCCGATGAGCTCCAAGGCCTTCAAGAATTGGGTTTTAGGGTTTAGGGTTTAGGCAAGTTTGGGGTTCAAAGTTTAGATCCATTGGGATTATACAGGGATAATGGAAAAGCAGATGGACGCTACCAGATCCTAATAGGATATATCTTGGGGTTATAGTAGGGAACCTTCAAGTTGGGCTTCCAAGTTTAGTTTAGGTTTTAGGGTCTAAGGTTTGTTTACGATCTAGGACCTAGGGTCAAGGGCACAGGGTGCATCACGTAGGATCCCATTTTTTTGCGATTCCCAGCGCAGAAGGTGGGCTTTTGGATGTCCTCAAATCTACAACAGAGTTGCCTCCAGTAACTACAGGTCAGGGTAAACCCTAAGCCCTGAACCCTAAACCCTAAACACTACAGAGTTCAGAGTAGAGCTCAGGGGCATGTAAGACTCTGAACTGCTGACCCCTACGATACCGGAATCTTTTTTGGCAGCCGGAGCCTGCTGTAAGGAATCTCCAACTGGCGAAGTAAATCATGGCAAAATCCCCACCCATTAGGTTTCAGGGTTTTAGGTTTTGAGTTTAGGGTTTAGGGTTTTGGGTTTGGAGTTCTAGGTACGGGTCTCAGGTTTAATGTTTTAGGTAAGGGTCTTAGCGAATACTCTGGGATCGCAGGGTTTAGGCCCTTAGACCCTGCGTGCAGGCCCCCTACGTCTGCTACTCTAGTGGTAGAATTGCCATGAACCTGCAACTAATTCACAAGTTCTTCGTAGGGAATAAGGGAATATAATCCCATATGGCCCCTACATACTATCTTCCCTCATTCCCTACTACAACCCCCAAAACATACGCTATTATAATGTAGTTGCTTCCATGTTCTTTTCCTTGGTCCCTAAATAACCCCAATATTTTCCCTTATTCTCTAACTAAGAGCCAGTAAGCAAGCCTACAAGCTTCAAGGCTTAGGGCTAAGGCTTTAGGGTTTAGGGCCTAAACCCTACGCCTTGGAGCTTGTGATTATATTGGGGGTCTGATCAGTTTCTGCTATACCACTATTATAGGGAGGGGGGGTCCTCCTAAGACCTAGTACTAACAAGGATCGGTTACGGGTTTAGGGATGTATTACTCCAATGATGGAAGGAACATGAAATCGAAACTGGCTTTACTCAGTGGCCATGACAACTAGCCTGAACGACTACCAACGTCATGTGGAGGTTCTATTTGAGGTACCCTGGTGAGGTACCCTATACCATGATTATACCAGGAATCTAGGACCACCAAATCGGTAATGATTTCCACTTCTACTTCAACACGACGACCTGGCCTCGTCATCGCTTAGCCTCCGTACATGATGCCCGTTCACCTGGGCTGTTGTTCAGAAACTCAACTTAAGTTACCATGATATGGGCAAAAATAGATAATAGGGTTTCCGTATGATAGTCACCCTAAACCCTAAATCATCCTATGTGCCCTTTACTATAGTAAGTTAACTTAAGTTCCTTAATGGCAACCCAGTCACCCACTTAAACTTGTCGGTGTCGAAGATGGCGGCCACCTGTGACGGGCTTTAGGCTTTAGGGCGCGTCATGGGCACGTGAGAAGTGGTGCTGAGAGAATGCACTCTGAGAGAATGCACTTTCCCTACAACACATAATGGAAACGAATCAGATAGGTTGCAGGGACGATCATAGAGGGTTATATATAGGATGTCTCTCGCAATCCAGGATCTTCTGCCAAAACACAGCGCGACTTGAGTGGTAGGTAAGCTACAGTCCTGCCAATACTCATGTTGACTCCCGCTTGTCCTTGCTTCGAGGTGCCTGTCATTTTGAGCCACAGAAGCCTGTATCACACTCCAGCAGGCTGAGCACACAATCTGGCCAACACACCCAAATTGAGTCAACTGCGTATTCTGCCTTGTCAGGAACAGCTGCAAACCTACACTCCCCGAACAAGTACAGGACCCAAATGTTGCCCTACTAAGACTACTGCCCTTTTGAAAGGGCCCGACTCACGGTTCCATGTCAGTGTGAGGGAGGCATTTGGAAAAAGAAGTGCATGAAGTCTTCGCCTTGCTCATGCGCTCCATCTTGAACGCCTCAAGCAGCTCATCGATGGTATAAATCTCCTGCAAAGGGGCTTGACACAGGAGTTATGACAAAGGGTCTAAGGAGGTGCTAAACACGTGGCTTCCGGGGATCTTGAAGCGGTTCGAGGCCGGGCTTCTGGGGAAGGAACCCCACTTGAGCTATAGTCTAAACTCCTGGCACCCTCAATAAGCCCTATGATTTCCCCTATATCATCCCCTATCTAGCCCCCTTTAAGGAGTTTAGACTATAGCTCACTGGGCGACAAACTCTGTTGCCGGCAGTGCGTGCGGTTTGGCAGATTTAGGCTCCTACAACTCAATTCATCTTCAGTAAGATCATACGAACTGTGGTCTAAATTCCGCAAAACTGGGCTAAATAAGGCATTATATCAGGATACTAGGAGTTTAGACTATGGCTCATATGGCGGCAGCTCCCAAGACCCTTCAAACTCTTAGCATGGCAGGTGAGCATGGAAAGTGCCATCCCAGTACAGCTGCTTCTCTCTGTACTCACCAAAGAAGTTCAGCAAACGCGCTAGTCTTAGACACGCTAAAGAAGCTGAAGCCGCAACCCCATGACCCCCAACCCTAAACCCATTATAGTACGTACTTTCCATGCTCTTTTCCATTATCCTTTCATAACCCCAATCTATACCCTGTAATCCCTTTATAGCCCCTATAATCCTTGTAGTTTCCATTTTCTTTTCCATTTTCCCTACATAACCCCTATATAACCCCTAGCCGGTACAGCTGCTTGTCTAGCCGCAGCCCGCCCAAAAGAAGTTTGACACCCATGTCAGGGTTGGGACGCGCAAGACACCAACTGTGAAAAGTGAAGGTCAGCACTGAGCTCCAGGCAGCCCTATTAAGGACGCCAAGCTGAAGGTAAGCTAGTTAGGCCTACTATGAAGCACATGTGTAAGCTATGATTCTGGCTATAAACTGTAAGGCACAAATTGTCGCAGCATGGTGGCCTGCAACGACACGGGGATTTGAATTACGTACCCCAAGCCCAAAAATCAGGAAGCCGTGACTAGACAATGACCCTTATAGGGTCCTTTATCAAACTCCTTGGAATCCGCTGCTGTAGTAGCAGGCCCTACCCCCAATAATGAGCATTCTCCCTAATCCATGATGGTACTATATTGTTGGTATTGTTCTTGTCACAGTGATAAGGGACTGGGAGCTGTTATTGTGGGGAGGGGATAATCATCTAAGCCGAGACGAGACAACTCTCAACCCTGAGCCCCATACCTTCAACCCCGAACCCTTAACCCTAAAACCCAACCCTAAAAACGCTCAACCCTAAACCCTAAACGCCTGCTTTGTCCCGTCATTCCAACCCAGCTGGGACAGGTAGTTGACCTGAGGCTAGATCTGAGTTTTCCCACAATTAGGCGTACCTTCAAAGGGGTTCTAGGGGCCAGATAGGGGAATATTAGGATTCACAGGGTTTAGGGTTTATGGCTGAAGGTTTCCCAAAATTAGGGGTGCCTTGTTTGGGGGTCCCTACTCTAGTATGTTGGGATCTATATAGGGGTCTCCTATTTGGGTAAAGTACCTTCTCTGAATGAGCCAAACGCAGGTTTCTTTATGGGAGCTTTTTCAAGCAAAAATTCTACTGTTCCTTAGTGGACTTTTCTAGCAATGGAAAGTTTCAACAGTGCATGAGAATATGTACATACCTGCATGTGCAGAACATATAGCTTGGCAACCCTAAGAAGCCCTAAGCCCTAAACACAACTTAAACCTCTAAAAGCTAGGGCTAAGCGCGAGCAACTGAGCATTCTTCACCCTGAAGCCCGAGACCCCCGCCTTGCAGGGTTTAGGAGGAAATGGCCCGAGTACTAGGGAGTAAATAAGGGCTACTACAGTTTTTGTTGCCTCCATTCGCCCGAGCAACCAATAAGTTCAAAACCCCCGAACCCTAAAACCCTAAACCCTGCAAACCCTACATCCCTAAACCCTGAAACTCTAAACCCCAAATGCTAAACACCTAACCCGAAACCTTAAACCCTAAAAACCTCAACCGTTCGTGGCATCGTTTGAAGAGCTGTCTGAGTGCTGAGCCATGCCTGATGGCAAGTAGCCACGCTTCTGATACCTCAAGCTCCACACAACTTAAAGCAGGGGAAATTTAGAATAACTTCAATTCCCAATTTAAGGCCATTTGGTACTATTCCCTATATAAACCACCATTTGGGGCGAGGTCAGCTGAGGTCACTTTGAATTGCCCACACCTTAGTGGTTCTGAGTAGGGAATTAGGGAACATATCATATAGGGCTTGAGGTCTTTTTATCGGACCTTTTTCCAACTTGCTGTGCAGTCGGAAAGCCAGCTGGCCAGGCCAGTTAACAGCTCCAGGAAAAGCCCTTCAGCCCTTGCATCCACACGAAGAAGGTGAGAGTGTCTGCAGGCCCACTTACAGAGCCTTCAGGCACCACTCCACCAATCCAGAAAAGCACAGCAACCCTCAGCAAGCCGATTCAGAACCCTGGCAAACAGCTGCAGAAATTCAAGGCCCAGAATCTGGATGGAAGGATAGGCCCCAAGAGGGATTAGAGATTAGGGTTATAGTTAACACATGAACAATACAAGTGCCAAAGTCACAATGGTTTCATGGTGAGACACCAACTGTCTCCTGCAGCTGCACGAACAAACCACACAGCTCTGTAGGCTGAGGGATCCCCCCAAATGCGCTCGGCATGTGGAGTGACTGTGGCTATATCAGAAACAGAATCAAGAGCAAAATCAGGACAGTTGAGAACCATGCACACGACTGTTGCGTGCAAAGGGCGGCCGCAGTGGCCAGGCATCTGAGCTGCATGGTGAGTAGAGTGTACGGCCACTGCTGCAGCCTGTATGTGATCAAAGCCGGGGCTCACGGGTTAGGCAGGACTTGTGTCTCCAGATTGCCCTCCGCAGCCAGGATGCGCCGCAAAACGGCCCAAGCATTTTCCCGCTGCAGGGTCAGCGCCAGAGCCTGGTGGAGCCTGTCTGTCTCAAGTGACAGGGCCTCCCCGGTCCTGTAGAGATGGCTTGAGCCAGCGCAGTCCACGCCTGCTGCGCCAGCCTCCATGGGCCTCTGCCACCAAAGGCACGAACTGTATGCCTTCAGCAGCGCACTGCGCTTCAGTGTCAACGTGGCTCCGCTTGTGGGCCTCATAATCAGCGGCAGGCGCCCGCAGCCACACGAGCCAGCTGACCCGGACGCATGCCCGAAAAGCGGCCGGGCCGTGGAGGCCTCAGTTGGGCAGCCAGACGTCAGCCAGTCGCCGGCCCCCCAGAGCGAGCACCATCCCGCGCAACCTGCAAGTTCAGGGCGGGGAGGAAGGAGGCCCGGCTTTTCCAGCTCAGGACTCAGGCCAGCAGCCTTGGCCCGCGCAGCCACAAGGTTGCGCAGGCGGTGGTGCGTCTTGGTGCGGTCTCCACCGCACGGGCAGGTATGGGCATGGTCACCAAACCTGTCTGCGACTCCATCACAGATTGGGCAGGCAGCGTCTGAGTCCATGACAGGCAGCTGAAGCCACCATGGTCCGGAACAGCTCGGGTGTAACAGCCAGGCCTATAAAGCCTCATTGGGTGCTGCCTGAAGCAGCCTCCCTGCCCGGGCTCGGCACGAGCAGCTCAGCGACCACAGCCCTGTCCAGTGCCTGTGACAGCTGCTGCTGCCGAAGGTTAGGCGGCGCCTGGTGAGGGAAGCGGTCGTGAGGCTGCAGGTCTCCGCCTGGCTCCAAGCTTCAGCAGTCAAAGGCCCAGTGCATAGCCGCTCTAAGCAGGCACGGACCTCGTCATCGAATGTAGCAGCGGCCGGGCCCAGCAGCTCTGAGGGGGTGACTCGCAGGGCGTACGCAATGCGGCAAAAAGCAGCACAGTGGCGAAGCAGCAGTCCAGTCTAGGGGTCCGGAAGGTCAGCCAAGGCGGCAAGTAGTTCCCGAGCCTTTGCAACGCGCTCCGGGCCTATGGCTGCTCCGAGCAACGACATGGCGCCAGTTTGATTGACCCGGATGCCAGCCGGGAAGAGGCTTCTGCGATGAGGGCGAGCGCGAAGAGCTCTGGAATGACAACGGGCGAGCCCGGCAATCTAGGCTGCGTTCGGTTGCAGACAGCGAAGAGGGGCAGGCTGCTGAACTCGCCCGCCGCCACGCGCGGTGCAAGGCCCTTGCAGCCGAAGGTGAGCTCTCTCGAGCCTGCAGTGCCTTGGTGGACCCGCCTCCTCTGGATGGAGCACAGGGGGCGCCTGACTCCCTGCATTCAAAGCATCCTCAAGCCCATCCTGCACGGCCGAACTTGCAATCTCTCGGCCCGGCCCCGAAGAGCAGGTTGTTACTGCCGCCCGGAGCTTTCGCACTGGCAGTGCTCCAGGGCCCACTGGGCTGCGGGCCGACCACATCCGACAGGCTCTCAACTCTGCGCATGGGGACGAGGTTGCGGCTCACATGACGGAGTTTGTCCGCTTCCTCACTGCCAGCAATGCCCCTCTTGAGGTTGCTCCCCACCTTGCCGGGGCCACCCTGCACGCCTTACCTAAGCCTGCGGGGGACCTCCGTCCCATTGCTGTGGGTGAAGTCTGGAGGCGGCTTGTTAGCAAGTGCTTGTGCCGCGCTTTGCAGGAGTTCCGGACAGCCTTGTGGCCCTTGCAAGTTGGAGTGGCAGTGCCTTCTGGAGCCGAGGCCGCGGTCCACACGGCCCGGCAGTGGATGCAGCGCAACACGGGCCACGCCGATAAGCTGTTCCTGAAGGTTGACTTTCAGAGCGCTTTCAACACAGTCGACCGTGCTGCCCTTCTTCGGCAAATACGTTTGCGCCTCCCTGGCTTGGCCCCCTGGGCCGAGTGGTGCTACGACCACCACTCCCGGCTCCTGTTCCATGGTGAAGCTGTGTCTTCGGAGCTTAGGGTTCAGGATTAGGGTTTAGCGTTTGGGGATAAACTGGAGATATATCAGGATAAGGGAAGAGAAAATGGAAACTACAAGGATTATAGGGATTATATGAACTATAGTCTAAACGCCTAGTATCCCCTTAATAAGCCCTAGAATACTCCCCTATATAATTCCTTTTATAAGCCCTTTTAAGGAGTTTTTCACTATAGCTCATATAGGGATTATAGCTCTGGCTGGGTTATCTCTTGCATCTCTCGTTGGAGTCCAACCCCTCGTGTAGCATAGTTCACCATGGTTGTAGAGGACAGGGTTTAGGGTTTAGGGTTTAGAGTTTAGGGTTTAGGGACACACATGCCTACAACCTGACCATGAAATCCAATTTGCCTCAAATCGAAAAAGGATCCCTACCCACGTGCTCCACACAGTAACGATGATTGCAAACCTTGCTCATTGCCATCGCAAGTCGAATTGAAGATCAAGCTCAAGTAGCCCATTCTCAAACCTGCTTGACCCGTATATGCTCCCTTTATGATACCGACGTAACAATATAGAATGCCCAATGCAGCCATCTATCACGCTAGAGTCCCTCCCTCCATACGTTCCTCCTGAGGAGGGCCTAGACAAAACTGAACATAAATCACAACTGCGAAGGGCGCCTAGGTTAGAGAACCCCGAACTCAACAAGGACAGCTTAGGTGAGAGAATATGGGTGCCATTCTAGCTTGCGTGTCCGGAGTTTCCATCAATCTTGGGGGCCAGTTTTGGGGTGCCTGAAGAAAGACTCGTTTTGGGAGTTACCAAAGAAGGGAACCCCATACCCATAAGAATGGTGTTGCTGTTACGGACCCTTTAAAATGACTAGAATAAGGAAACCCTTTACTTACTATATACGCATAATGTGGTACCCTAAACCCTGAACCCTCTATACCCAAAATATGGTAGCTTAACCTAGCCCTAAGGGTCCAGGTACCCAATAATCATATACTTACCTAAAACCTATACTATAACTACTATTATCCAGATCCCAAGTACCTAAATATTGGGTACTTGGACCCTTAGGGTAAGTTCTTCAACAGCAACCCAGAGAAGGCAGAGGTTGGGCCCTGGCTCCCCAACAGAAACAGCCCCATGTCGCTTGGACAGCTTGGTGCGGTCCTCCACACAAGCCATTGAGGCATACTGGGAGGACCAAGGATTAAGGTAAGGACTAATTACCCTAAGGGTCCAAGTACCTAATAATCATATACTTACCCAAAACCTGTACTACAATTACTATTACCCCAAAGCCAAGTAGCTAATTATTAGGTACTTGGACCCTTAGGGTTACTTTAAAGGGGTTCCTCAGTGGGACTGGAGGGCGGCTAGAGAGCAAAGGCATATTGCCGAAGGGCAGGGTTTTGGGTTGGCGCCTTTTTTGCTGGGTGCTTCCTCCGTCTAGGGTTTAGGGTTTAGGGTTTAGGGTTTACAAGCCCATGTCATGAGGGGGACCTTAGACAGGACCAGGATTTTGACCAGCTGCCAGATGGGGATGTTGTAGGTTTCAGGTCGAGGGCTTAGGGTAAAGCTTTTGGGGTTCCCCTAGTTACAGGCATAGGGCGTAAGAATATTACCTCCCTATGATGGAACATCAAACGGAAAAGAAAATGGAACATTAAATGGAAACTGGCTTCATGTGAGCTATAGTCTGAACTACGAGTATCCCCCTTATTTAGCCCTATAGTAGTCCCCTATATAATCCCGTATATAAACCCCCTTTAGGGCGTTTAGATCATGACTCATGTAAGTGTCTAGAAGATTTTTTGGGGGGGTACCATCTTGCTGCTCTTTGAAGCTCCCCAAGGCCATGTCAAGTTAGCAGTCCCCTGGCCGATAGTCTGCAGCCCCCCAAACATGAGAAGTGTACCCTCTGCGTATCATAATGAAGGTCCCGAAGTTGAGAATTGCATAGAGCCTTGGCGGGCGGGGGATGGATCTTCATGTTTTGTGGTCTTTAGGAATATGGAATCCGAAAGTCCTGAACCCCAAGCTAATTCATACCCTGCACCCAAAGCCCTAAACCTAGAGCCTCAACCGCAAACTTGAAATCTCAAAGCCACCCCAAAGCCGAAACCCACCGAAAGCTTTGAACCAACGCCAAGCCCTTAAACCGAAATGAATGTTGGGGAGACGGTCCGGGGCGAGGATCAGGGGCATGTGTCCGAACGTAGGCACCTGCCGGCCGATGTAAGAGTTTCGGATTACGCGACTCCCCTCATCACTATGATCCAACCTCTCAACCCCTAATAAACTCCTAGCATCGTACTCTAGGATACAGTGGCAACATTTCTTACTACGAGGGGTGTTTTTTTCTTGCCGGGGCCTTGTTGCACCGGGTGGGAGGCATATCAACTAGCTGGAGCGGGTCTAGGGATAGGATTTAGGGTCGAGGGCATATCAAGTAGCTTAAGTGGGTCTAGGGATAGGATTTAGTACGCACTACTTAGTTCACTGTACGACTCTTAGCATGCGAGTTTGCCTAACTGGCTCATCCCCAGGTGAGTAGCATTGTTCTTGGTGGTTGAACCAAGTAAGATATTTTGTGCTTACGACATACCATACCTAAAGGAAGGTTATGATCTTACTCTATATTGGGCCATAGTACCCCAAATAAAATGCGGCCTAAACCCTAAAACGATTGGCCGAGGAAGTGCAGGTTGAAAAACGTCTGCACGCATCTGCGGGAAGCTAGGCTTTTCCCTCAGCGAGTCCTTGGTACCCTTACGGTTTGTACCCCTGGGTTTTGAACCCTAAGCCACGGAATATAGACCTCACTTCGGGTATTATGGGTTGCTGTTAAGGAATTTAAATTAAGTTACCATAATTAATGGGTGCATCTTGTAGCTAATATGGTTTCCCCAATATAGTAACTTAAATTTAAGTTCCTTAACCGCAACCCAGTATTTGGGAATTTAAACCCAAGGCAACAAACCTTAAGCGTACAAACTCAAAGTCTTTGACTTCCTACAGAAGCACGGCTGCCCTGCAGAACACCTACTCGGATGCCACACTCTGGATCCTCTATGCTTTGCGGATAGCGACAGGTATAAAACTGCAGGAGCCTGCTTACACTCTTCCCATCTAACATGGAGCCTGAAAAGGGGCCCTGGTTAGACTACTGACTACTGTCCTTGTTAAAGAGCCTTTTTCAGGTTCCATGTTCGCTTGGAGAAGGTTATTACAATTGGGTTTGGGGATGATAGTGGTAACTGCTTCAGCTTCTACATTGTTAAAGGTGTTTTTTTCGGGAGACCAGGCCAAGACAGGCTCGTGCCATATTATGGGATACCTTACTGCTCCTCGAAACAAGATCTGTGCGAAACCAAAGTCCAAACAAATGCCGCACAAAGCTCTACATGGCGAAGCTGGTAATCCCCTTCTAGTCTTTATCGAGCTAAAGTCAATATTTCCTACATCATGTAATGGACATGGGCTCATTCTTAGGGACTATACTGAACTACAAGAGGGACCCCTATGTCCACTGTTAAGGGCCCCTTAGTAAGGCTTATACTAACAATAGCTAATATGAAGGGCTCGTATCCCACCTTTAGGCCCAAGGCTTCGTACATCAGAATCTGGCGGGGCGTGTTCATCAGGTGCTCCTGCAAACATTCTCCACAGTCCCACGGGAATCGCGACAAATTCACAGGGACCTCGTCACACATAATTCTGTTAATACTAGAGAGATCTTACATGACCTTGCTATACTACAGTATTATAAATAATTCCAAAGCTATCGCGAAGGCATCAGATACTTAGGGTCATGCCGGATTTCCAGCATCCACCGTTCCTTCCTGGGTGTCCTACGACGTTTCCCTACACATCTTCCAGGCAGACAAGTGAGGACCGTCAGGAGCTGTTGCGAGATAGTTGGCGGCAAACACTTTTACTACCATGCCACCGCGACAATGGGGGACAGTGCAACGTCAAAGCTCTCATGCCTCATGCGCGACGGATCCTGAGAAGCCTAGAAAACCAGGCATTGAGGCACATTACGCTGTACTCGCTTACGGGTTACAAGCTTGTAAGGGGCGACCATTAAAAATGATTCAGGCTTCTACGTACATCGAACAACCCTATACAAACTCTGTGAGCTGGGTTCCATTCTAGTTTCCATTTTCTTTAAACCCGCCTAAATTATATGCTGAGAACTACACGACCACACAGGCATCCACCAGCGTGCATTCATGCATGCTTAAAGCAGATGCTGATCTCACTCAAGCGTCATTCATGCACCATAATGGAGAGCGAAATGGAAAACAAGGGAAATGAACTGGCAACTGAATTGCAGTAGTAGGGAGTTGTAAGGGTTGCGTGTGACCTTGCACGAAGATTCTGTTGCATTCTCAGCAGCAATCTCTGCATCAAACCGGAGATGGGAGTTTCCAAAACTTATCTTAGGATTTAGGGTTTAGGATTTGAGGTTCAGCGTTTCCAGAACCCTAAACCCATCACACTTAAGGTTATCCACCCCTACAGTAACGGTTACACCAAGACGTACTAGGAGTTCTACAGCCCCTGAATAGAAACCCTATATGGACATTTGCTGTCAGGGGGACATACACAACTTATACTTAACATAAGCCCCAAAAAAATCCTCATCATGGGCCCCTCGAACCCTGAACCCTAATTTGTGGAAAGTCCCAGATCAGCATCAAACCCTAAACCCTAAACCCTAAACCCCTGAGCCCGGAAGCAGATCCTGGGCTCTGAGCACATGAGTAATGCCCATGGAAGCGTCATCAACGACGACGCCAAAATTGTACATGGGCATGCCTGAGAGGTTTAGGGCTTCGGGTTTGGGGCCGGGGTTTAGGGCTTAGGGTATAGGGTTTAGGGTTTAAGGTTTAGGGTTTAAGGTTTAGGGTTTAGGGTTTAGGGTTTAGGGTTGAAGGTTTCAAGGCGGGCTTTCTTCACATAAGGGGAGGGGGGGGGTGCTCCAAAAACTAAGGATCCCGTTTTGAAGGTCCTTATAAGAAGGATTGTCGTTTTTAGAATCAGTATGGAGGTCCCACTGGCTATGGAGGCTACAATTCAAGCTTCGATTTAAACCCAGCTTTCAAATCCCATTTTCTTTCCCGTTTGACATTGGTAATTATTTAGGCCTACCAGTTCTTCCGGCCCTTAACCCTAAACCCTCAGTTTCTTCAAGGGGACAGAGTCGGTACACATTCGCCGGATCAAGTTTCCATGTCATTCTCCATGTGGGTCTCCATTATTGCGACCTGTTCGTTTGATTCTCCATTATGGGAATAGAGGAAAATATTCAACCCTAAACCCTACTCCCTAGACCCTATTCGCCCTAATCCCTCAAGCCTAAACCCTATCCCTCAACCCTAAACCCTAAACCCGAAACCGTTTCAAACTCTAAACCCTATATCCCTAGCCTAACGAAAAGCTTGGGAACCGGCCATTCTGACGAACTATGACGAAATCGCCGCCGAGATCGTCAGAGTTCCAAATCACCTGGCCGACTAGGGTTTAGGGTTTAGAGTTTAGGGTTTAAGGATTGTTTAGTTTAGCGTCCTGCTCTTTGAGTCAACCATGTGCCCCTAGCACTGGGCCCTCAATCCTGGGGCGCTTAGATACCTGTTATACTTCGTGCAATGAGATGTCTATGGGGCTCAAGGTAGACTAACTTTGTAGGGTACATCCATAGAGAGTGCAAACCTTGTGGTTTTTTTTGACAGCCGCCACCACCGCACCAACCCCCCAAGCTTCTCCCTTGAGTAGCTTCTGTTCATCCTAACTATTCTTAAGCAAGCTGAAGTAGCCGGAAATGTGACATTTCTGAAGAGACCAGTCCCAAAGCCTTCAGCCCCAGGGTCAGACCACAATTCTGGATAATCTTTGGCTTCAGGAGTTGTAAGTCTCAGCCCAGAAGACTGACGTTATGATAGACTTCCAGCAAATAATTGCGAGACGTACAGAAACCAAAACAAATTGTAAATGGATAACAAAAGATGGCTGTCCCGGATTCTGGTCTGAGGCTGATTTCTAAATAGCTTGATAAAGCGTTCAGCTCCATACAAACTATCTGAAACTTGTTCCTGCACATTTTTTCAGAGAACACTGACGAGTCATGGAAAAAGATATGGCGCGCGATCCCTGCATGGTTATGAACATATTTGAGGTATACTGGTGAAGATGCAATACTTTTGCAAAACAAGCACCTGCCTCTTAGGACAGAGCCGGCTACTTGGGGCTTTCCCAAATCTGGCGGGGTGGTACTTTTTGGGTGTCCCTATAATGATAAGGATTATAATATTTTGGGGTCTTTATTGGGGTCCCCTTGTTTAGGGAAACTGCCACTGTTATTGAAACGTCTCCTACAAGGGGCACTGAGAGAGTAAACGAACACGCTTTCAGAGGACACGTAGTCCGCGAGGTACTCCCAGTTCCTCTTGGGAAGCCTCGTCAACCTGACAAACAAACCTGATGTGTCCTTCATCGGAGACCTCAAATTCTAGCTGATCCATGCGAAGCCCTGAACCCCAAATCCTCAGCCCTAAATCCTTATCCGAACGATTTCTATCAAGCAACGAGCATGGGGTTCTATGCTCCTTTGGAGCAACCCTAAACCCTAAACCGAATGATCTCTATCAAGCAACGAGCGCGGGATTCTATGCTTCTTTGGAACAACCCTAAATCCTAAACCAAATCTTGGAAGCCGAAACCCTGGACCCATAGGCTGAATCCAGAAGACTCATAAAGCCCTGAAGCTCAAACCTTGAACCGTACAACCTTTAGGGTTTAGGCCTCTAGGGTCTAAGCCTAGACCCAAATCCTGAACCCTCGTGCAAAAAACATTCCAACCTCTCCCAGCACCAGATCATCCACCACGATTTCCCTGGCGAAAACGCATGGTAATTTCCGAAGATTCAAGACCTTCCGGATCGGTTGCTACAAGCTGGAAAAAGATAAGGGTGTGTGCTTTTGCTCTTTGCCAGGCTTGTTCTGGCAGCATGACTGTCCCGACGTTCAGGGATTCCGTTGAGCAGTTTTAGGTTTAAGGCATAGAAGATTCGTGATGCCCACAAAGGAAGCATTACTTTTAAAGATTGCCATTTTGGTTGTTGAGGGCTTGGGGCGAATGATACCCCGGGCTTGAAGCCGAGGAGCTGCGAATAGATATGTTCACCAGGGTACTGGCTATTTTCGGGCGTTTTTGAAGAAAGGATCCTAGCGACTCATGGCTCCCTTTCCCAAACCCGAGACACGCAACCTCATAGATTCTAGGTCAAAATCTGAGGGTAGAAGCGCGAGCTTCAGAGACATCTCTGCATAGCTTCTTGCAACGCGTATTTTTTACAAAGAATTTCCCGCGCCTGTCGAAAGGGACTCTGAATCTGTACACGTACGGCTTGCCCTTGTCGATCATGGCCTGCCGGAGGTTGAGGAACAGCGTCATTCAGAAGACCATCACCATCAAAGGACGACCCCCCCCCCCCCCCNNNNTCTAAACTCCTTAAAGGGAGTGATATAGGGATTATATAGGGGACTGCTATAGGGGTTATTGAGGGGGTACTAGGAGTTTAGACTATGGCTCACATACTACCATAGCAGCCACACACCACACAACCAGTCCCAGACCCCTGGGAGGATCTAAAAATTAGATCCCCTATATAGGCTCATGATAACCCCTACATAATCCGTATATAATTTACCATATGGTTCTAGGGGATCTAATTTTTAGATCCCTTTGGGGGTCTGGGGTGTATGGCTACTCCACATTCCCCCTTTGGGGTATCAGATCTGGCTTAGACGAAGCTGCCGGCGCCGCCTGTACCTCCTCTTCGGATGCATTTGCCCAGGGGCTCTGCACAACGAAAGCCTAGGGAGTTTAGGTCCTAGGGGAGTTAGGGGTTCTGGAGATTTTGTTTGAAGATTTTGGCGGGATGATGTTTGGAGCATGCCTGAGCTATAAAGAGCCATGACAGGTTTCGGGGACATCAGTGATAGTTGTTCGATCAACCCACATATCACCACAGCTAACCACCTTACTTTCTTCCTTTTCCTCCCTCCTCTCCTACCCATCACTATCACTCTCCGCCCATACCACCCAACCTTCCGCATATAGCTCAGGCTTTGCTAGCTGGGCCTGCTCGTTCCTTTCCGCTTCTGCGCGCATCTCATCCAGCTCCTGTGGTGCAGGATTTGGGGCTTATTGTTTCTGGATCAAGGTTTTGGGTTTGGGGTTTGGGGTTTGTTGTTTAAATAAGGCTTTGGAGTTTAGGGATTCAGGGTTAAGGATTTATGGCTCAGTGTTGAGGGTTTAAGTTTTAGAAAAAAACTTGTAGCACTGTGTACACCCGATACCCCAAAAACGACCGTACATTGGGATCCTATGTGGTACAGACTATCCTCCATCGCACTCTCGAGATTCGTTTGGCCCACTGTAAGAGGGCCCCAATCAGACAGCTGCAGGAAACTGCATTTCCAAGGAGCGCTCTCCAAAGCCAAGCACAGATGTGAACCTCCTGGATAAACGGATTTTAATAACCCCGGCCCTTCAACTTAAAGGAATCACCCTGTATTTATCATATGACTGTGATAGGTCCTAATTGCTGTCTAATTGCTTTGGTCACAACCCTAAACCCTAAAGTAACAAGGGTATGTACCCTGGCTTTGGTGAGTGTGGTGGAGTTGCCGTAGAACTGGGACATGTGGAGCCAGGGTTTAGGGTTTAGGGGCAGCCCTACAACTGAAACTGTGGCCTCTCTATCTACACTACAGCTTGAGTTTGAATGGAAGCCTACAAAGCGTCCCCTGACTTGATGCAGGGGTCTCACTAACTAGGAAAGGATTTCAGGGTACATTATATGTTGGCTACATATGGGTTACAGCGGAAAAATATCATATGGTAGGTTTTCTAAATGGCGGGACCCCGCTGTAGACCCCAAAAAAGTATACCAAAAAAAGTCACCCCCTTCCTTGGGAAAGCCCAATGTTGTAATTAGTAATTTTGGCCCTTGTGTTACACACTCATAGGGAGTTTACATAAGAGTGTATACAAGGGGAATGTAGGGAGCATGGGAATTATATGACGGTATATAAGGCTTATGTAAGGTCCCGACACGGTAACTCCCATCCTGGAATGGGCTTAGACCAAGAATAACCCTCTAAACCCTAAACCCTGAACCTTAAACCTTCCTAACCCCCCTTTGAACCAACCTTAAACCTTATAGATGCCCTAGGCCCCAGATTCCCTCCGCACTCCCCCCCCCCGCCAGCACCGGTAAGTTAATGCCCTAAACCCTAAACCTAAAACATTTTCCATGTTCTTCTCAATTTCTGAACACTGAACCCCAAAAGGGCTTCCATTTGGATTTTACATCCCTAAACCCTTAAGCCAGCTCAAGCTGTAAAATTCATGTTGCATGTCCTTTTTCATCTGATGTTCCCACATTCGGATAGTACATCCCTGTATCATCCCCATATGCCCTTGGTATCCTAATCCGCTATAGACCCCCAACCCTGCATCCTAAACCCTGAAACCCCTTAAACCCCTAGAACCCCTAAACCCTCAACCCTAGAACCCCTAGAACCCCGAAACCCTCAACCCTAAACCCTAAACCCTCAACCCTAAACCCTCATCCCTAAACCCTCATCCCTAAAACCCTGAAAGCCCTGGAACCCCTAAACCCTAAACTCCAGATTCCCCCAGTTTCAACCCTAAACCCTAAACCCTAAACCCTAAAGAGCCTGGCCTCCGGGCTGAGGAAACATCTGTAAGCATGGCCTTCTGCCATCAGCTTCTCAAGCTGCTTCTCGTAGATACCAGCCTCCACTGTGAAAAGGGGGTTTAGGTTTTCGAGGTTTTTAGGGTTTACTTGGAGGATCTCTTGACTGAGTCTTGGGTTATAAAGCTTATAATAGGGGTTATTCGGCATAGTAGGTAGATTTACTTTGTCAAACGATCATCCAAGTAGGGTTTAGGGTTGAGAATTTAGGGTCTACGGACGGATAGCAGCCTCCACCATGGAAAGGGGGGGTATAGAGATGGATATGGCATGGTATATACGGAAATAAGCTTATATGAGCTACAGTCAATATTTGCTAAAAAAAACCTCAACATTTAGTGATTTTTACATGCTGAGTAATTCGGAGGACAACATTTGGGCGTGTGTTGGTAGGGGAGCTCCAGTTTCTGGAAGATATAGTCCCCCGTGAGTAGATAGAATATGGCTTTGGGTACAGTATAATAAGATCCCCATATAGCCCATATTCTAGCTACTTAAGGGGAACTATATCCCTGTCAAAAACTACGCCAGACTTTGACATGGGAATTCACCGGCCTCTCAGGTTTGGCCCTTAACCCGAAGCCCCAAGCCCCTGCACCCTAAACCTCATATGCTCCACCCCAAAATCCTAAACCTAGACCCTACCTGACGGCAAAAATGGGAGCTTGAGGTTGCTAAGGCCCAGCCAACCAGAGGAAGGAATGAAGAAATTGCATCCTGGTAGTCCCTATATTCAAAGGCTTTAAGTTTGTACCCTTAATGTTTGTGCCCCTAAGTTTGGGGTCCCAAATACCCTTATTGAGGGCCATATTCCATGGTTTAGTGACCCAAAACCCAAGGGTACAAACCCTAAGGGTACAAAGGAAAACTCCCTGATATGTCATGCCCTACATAAACCCAAAGATAAGGCAGTGTCCATGTTCTTTTCCTTTCCCGCGTTCCCTGCTGACCGAAGTAAGAGGAAGCCCCAGGAGCCCATCCCCCAGATTGTCCTTTAACTGGGTTGCTGTTAAGGAACTTAAAATAAGTTACCATAATAGGTATATGTAGTAATTAATAGTGTTTCCCCAATATAATGTAAGTTACCGTAATAGGTATATGTAGTAATGAAAAATGTTTCCCCAATATAATAACTCAAACTAAGTTCCTTAACATTAACAAGTTTTTGAGGTTGGGTGAGTCTTGATGTGGACCAAACTGAATACATGGGGTGTCCAAGGTCTGGGTAAGCATTTACGCAATCCTGTAAACTACATGTGAAGGTTTAACTGTAGATGACTAAACCCTAAACCCTGGCTGTGACTATATATCAGGCCCTTTGAGCCTCAAAAGTAGCGCCTATTAAGGCAACTGGGAGGTTGCCCAAGTAATAAGTAGAAAAACTCATCTGCTGGTTTCTACAAAAATGGGGGAACCCAATATAAAACCACTTTAGGGAAATCCATAAGGATCCGTATTCGATGAAATTTTGAGAGCAATAGGCTGGTTTCTACAAAAATGGGGGAACCCAATATAAAACCACTTTAGGGAAATCCATAAGGATCCGTATTCGATGAAATTTTGAGAGCAATAGAATCTGCGCTTGTGCTACGCAAATTTTGGAAGCTTCCAGCAGCTGCTCAACCACGACCTAATCAACGAAAGATGTTTATATATATATATACATATACAGAGATAGGGCTTATATAAGGGTCACAATATTGGGGTATGGTTGCAAGTTCTCAAAACCTGGAGGTTCATCCTGAGGTTAGATCCCGGTTTTGACAGATGGCCAAGTAAATCGCAAAAGTGATAGCAGACACCACCACCATGAAAAAAAACACACATACTAGGCAGTGACGCCTGCAAAACTACCCTGGCAAATCATACCTTGAAGCAGTAATTTGAATGCCACTTCATACAGCCAGCATGTCTATAAGAATATTCTATAAACAAATAGGCAGAACTTTTCATTGTAAGATTTCGTCGTAGCTACTTGCAACCAGCAATCCGGGCCTGGATGCGCTCGGACTGGCGATATGGCCCATGTTCGCCCCCCACATCGGGACCCTCGTCCCAGGTGATCCCACACCATTTCAGCCCCTGCAAAGCAAGAATACTTACTGGTCCTTAGTAGGAACCTAGCGTATATAGTCCCTATATAACGTAGTCGCATATCCCTACTGAGAACCAGTAAGCATAGCGTAAGCGCAGAATGGCATGCAATGAGCCCCACCAGCAAAAACAACTACTGATCTCGATACGAAGCAACTAGGCATCTTTGGTAACCGCAATATCCGAACATTTGCTGGAAGACAAGTCCCCTTGAACAAATACCAGGCCTGGCTGGTAAGCCCAGGAAAAATATAAGCATCCATGGTGATCTACAGGACTTGCCAGGATCCATATGAGCTGTAATCTAAACTCCTGAAAGGAGTTATATGGGGGATTACTGTATATAGGGGGTATTATAAGGCTTATTAAGGGGGATACTAGGGGTCTAGACTATGGTACATATGCTAAGATCCGCCCCGAAGAGCCCTAAAGCCCGAGAAATCTAAGCCGTTAAACCCTGCACACAGCAATTAGAACCCCTACATTGCGACCCCTATATCAAAACCCCTATATTGTAACCCCTATATTATACCCTATATGATACCCCCTATACTCTAACCCTAAATTATAGCCTCTATATTCTAGCCCCTATATTATAACCCCTTTCTACCCCTACATGATAACCCCTATATGTTACCCCCCATATTATACCCCCCCCCCCCCACACTATAAGCCTATAGTATAACCCCCCGGGTCCTCAAGGATCGCAGCTTCAGACTCTTTCGTGGACCTGGCGATGTCGGTGTCCTCGCATGGAGCTTCTCGAAAGAGGGGTTTATAGGGCTTTATAGGGGTTATATAGGGAAAATGGGGTTTTATAGGGGTTATATAGGGACAATGAAGTTTTTATAGGGGTTATATAGGGATAATGGAAAAAGAAAATGGAAACTACTATATGATAGGGTTTATATAGGGCTATAGTATTTTGAGGGGGATATAAGGGTGCTGTAGTAGGATAAGAGACTATGGGGGGTCCCTATTGGGCATCATGTAGGAAACTTCCATGTTCGCGCCATTTTCGGGTCACTGTCATATGAGCTATAGTCTAAACTCCTCGTATCCCCTTTAGTAAGCCCCTATAGTAGTCCCTTATATAACCCCCCTTTAAGAAGTTTAGCCTATGGCTCATATGAGGAACTCGTAGAGTAATGAATGACATCATATCTCAAACTGCCAGCCCTGTCATACGCAACACACATACAGTCACCCAAAACTCTCTACAATCTCCATGCGGCCTCAACGCGAAGGACCAATTCCCCACCCTGGGACTTGGCAAAGAGCCAGTTGAAGAGGGCTGTACGGGCTCCACCAACGTGCAGCCTGCGAGGGGGTAAGGTTTCACCATCTGCTCCAGGGCCAACATATGTAGAATTGAGCTTAGGGTTCAGGGTTGAGGGCCAATTATTCAAAATGAGGATACCCAGGCGAACAGCAAGTATGAAGTACAGTACTAGTTGCATGAATTTATGACGCCATATTGCCTGACCCAGATGCTAACAAGTTCCTCAAGTCTGCAACAGGAATGGCGGACAGAGTTGGCGACTGTGGCAACGGTACTTGCAATCAGACGCGCGTGCTCACAAGTTTTTGAAGCTTCACTCGCAGAAGCATGACCGCACGATTTCATCGTGGACCAGGAGAGCATTAACGTTGCGGAGGCGAAAACAGGTTGCTCGTCGAGAGCACCAACTCCGCGTATGAACAACGGGCTCACTTCTTGCGAGCCCGTCATGGTTGCCCGCATATCCTTGTGAAGTGCCGGAAGTTGATTCACAAGTGTTGCAAAGATGTGCGGGACACGGGTACTACTGCAGGATAGATTGAAGCTTCGTGGGAGGCTTCCCCGTAGCTCGTTCAATACCTTCGACTGCTTCCTTTGAGACATTGCCATTTCTGCTGAACACACAAGACACGATCATCCATACATGCGCCCTTACTCAGCATGCAACTATCCTCCACATCAAGAGGCCCTATGAAGCAAGGCGCGAACACCCTAGACCAAAACCACTGCGACCAGGATATCCTACCCTTTCTACCATGTAAGGGCATGGACATCCAAGACCGAAGGTATACTTGCATGGCTTTCAACTAATAATCTCAACGCCTGAATTGAAGCTATGTCTGGACTCTTGACTACGCAAGCCCCCCCTTTTACGTTCCTATACCATAATTATAAAAGGACTCTAGGACCATAAAAACCGCGATAATTTAGCCGCCTACTGTTGAAACTGAAAAACTCCGGCATGACCTTTGTATACTATAATACCGTAATTCCTAAGCTAGAAAGCACTTAGGGTCATGCAGGATTTTTACTATCCACCCTACATACCCGCATACCTATACAATCCCTGTTTCCATTTCATTTCCCATGCTCTTTTCCATTTGATTCTCCAGTATGGGGGGCCTTAACAAGGAAATATTGGCAGTAGGTCATATGTATAGATACGTATATATATATATGGTACCCCCCCCCCCCAAAGATCTACCTTTTTTAAATGCATTGATAGTACTTTCTATATTTGAGGTCTCAATCCTGAATGAAATCATATACTGCAGCAAATTCCATTAGCTCAAGGCGCGACTCCGGAGATTGAAAGAGATTGAAAAGATTGAATTTCAATCTCTGGAATCCAAGATCCAAGATTCCAAGATTCCAAAGAGGTCTTTCAGAACAATCTTGGAATCCAGGGTTAGGAG
>CAJNIZ010005101.1:0-12594 GCA_905231905.1 Symbiodinium pilosum | reverse complement strand
ATACATACATACATACACATATGCACAGGAGACCGTGACGTAAACAGACACAAGTTTGGTTGTCAATACCAAGTTCTATAGGGATACGCATGCTTGAAGGTTTGGGGATGAGGGTTACGTGTTTCCGAATCCTAGGCATCCCTATTGGAGAGTCCCTATAACAAGGGCCAGCGTAAGAAAGGGGCACCCCATGACCCTGAACCCTAGGCCCGAAACCCTGAATCCTAAGCGCCAAAATCCTGAGCCGAATTGGCTTGTGACAGCTCTCACGATACGCTAGGGCGAGAACAACGCAACACCTGTTTGCTTCAAACCCGAAACCCTGATGAAACCCTAAACTTACCAGCCTAAATATTAGGATCCCTATTATAATCCCTATTAGGGGGAGGGGGTTTATTAATCAGGGGTCTGGGCTAAACCCTCAACTTGGGTCAGTCCCCCTCCCAGTAACCGTCCTTAAAGGGGCCTTATTAAGGGGGTTCTTATAACTCCTATAACCCATTGTGGTAACAGTTACTGTAAGGGGGGATGACCTAACCTTCAACCCAAAGGCAACCTCCGGGAACCTTAAGCCTTCAATCGCGGTCTACAAGTCCGAAGCCCTCAGTCCTTTGAACCCCAAACCCACATCAGTAGCGTTTTTTGGGGTGGTTGAACCCAATAAGATAATATTCCTTATATAAAATACTCTACCCCAACAGGAGGATATAGTCTTACTCTATAATGGGTACCATAGTATCCCCAAATTAAATACTACTCACATTGCCATTACCAAAACCCAAGGGCCCCACACCCAAACTATCGAGGGCAGCTATGGGGGCAGAGAGTACCTTATGCAATTCAGCCTTTTATAGCCAACGCACACATGTAATGTGTAACGCTACATCCCCTCCTTACGCCCCAAACCTGGCATACGCCTCATGTTCCCTGGACCCTAAACCCTAAACCTTAAAGAAGCATGAGTCCGAGCCTAGTATCAATACCGGCGCTGTGTCAGTCTCCCAGCAGCTGTTCTTCTCAGGCCTGGTACAGAGACAAAGGGCTGGGATGCATGGATTTTACTGTTAGTGGAGGGGAGCCCAATCATGACTAGTGATACTCCGATATTCTGGCGATTGCGGTTGCTAATGTGTAGGGCTTCCGCTTTTGCACCGGAGCGGGGATTTTTGTCTATAGAGTGATATAGAGCGTAACATCTAGGATCTAGAGACGTGGAATAGCGCGGACTGGTGAAGCAAGCGCTTGCAAGCATCCAGCACATCCATTGATCCGCTTTGCCTACGGCCGCTACATTCTTTGAACATGGACTTCATCCAAACACGCGTAAACTCAAAGCTCTGATCCTTGTAAACCTTCAACCCACAAACGGCACAACCGAATGCTTAGAACGATTCGGGCAGTTGTTGGTGGGCATTTCCAGGAGTTCCACTCTACACCGCTCCCAAGGGGAAACCCCGTTTTGAAGCAGTCTTGCGAACTGTGCCTTCAGGCTTCCGATTGCAGCGCACGGCTGTCGGCAAGATACGCAAAGTTTGCGTTAAACCCTAAACCCTAAACCCTAAACCCTCTATAGCACCCATGAGACTTCCAAGCCCTTTGATGAATGATTTCATATTTCGTAATAGGATCTCCATAATCCCTGAATAATTCCTGTGTGGGCTATAGTCTAAACTAGTATCCACCGTAGTAGTCTATGGTAGTCCCCTGTATAATCCCCTACATAACCCCCTTTCAGGGAGTTTAGACTATGGCACCTGTATTTCCAGATTCCCTGAGAGCCCGTCCTTGGACCCCGGTCTTATGGTCCCCCTTAAGTAGATAGAATATGGGGTATATGGGGATCTTACTATAATATACCCAAAGCCATATTTCATCCCTACGCCCTAAACCCTACAGTCAACTCCAAGCCCGAAACCCTAAGCCCTAAACCCTAAACCCAACCCGTATGTGGACCCCTGGTCTTTGGCATCCGTGCGTCGTTGGCAGGCCGGGAGCAAGCGGCACATCCCAGGCCTTGAGCTTCACAAATTATTTTTGCGGGGGGGCGGTTTAGGGTTTACCCACAAATCATTTTTAGGGTTTAGGGTTTGCTTGTGGGGTTTGCGCAACAGTACTCAAGCCGCTAATGGCCCGGTTTCTTCCGTTTTTTGCAAGTGACGTGCGACAACAGAACCTTTAACCAAAGGCACGCATTCGGAAAACAAGTCTGAAGACTGTATACCTCTGCATACGTTATTGGTGTGTGCTCTTCTCAGCTCAAAACCATTCAAAACCTCAGAGAAAGCAGTATCTCCCTAGCTGGTACGGCCGGTGTCACTAAGGGCTCCGACTGGAATTGCCAATGGAAACCTCTGGCGTCTCAGCGGGCTGCAACGTTCAAAGATCTCATGTGGTATTTGCAAAAAAGGCAAGGCTCCTTGCATGGACCATCTCAAATACTAGACTGCCTTGTTGAGGGAGCTCCAATAAACAACCCCGAAATGTGGAAACCCCCCATGTGAGCTATAGTCTAAACTCCTAGTATCCCCCTTAATAACCCCTATACTCCTCCCCTATATTATCCCCTATATAACCCCCTTTAAAGAGTTTAGACTATAGCTCATGTAGAAAGCCTAAACCCTAAACCCTAAACCTAAACCGTAAATAGCTCATGTAGAAAGGGTTGAGAAATGCAAGCTGGGCCCTGTGCCATTGGGTCTTCAACACATCTGGCCGAGTGCGGGCCGCTGGATGCTTGCTCTTATTGGGTTTAGGGTTTAGGGGCTGAGAGTGATACCTGGATGGTTAGGCGTGTCTTGTTCGGGTGCCGCGTACCAACATTGAACGAGGAATATTGCCTAGCACTGGGGTTTGGTGTTACAAGATCATCCGGCTTCGCAAATAATGTCAGGGCTTAAGTAATCAGACTATTGCTTTGCGCTGGGCTATGCTATGCTGTACCATAGTTTGTAAGAATTATAAGGCTTGTTAACAAGGAGTACCAGCAATTATTCAGGCTCTTGCAGTGCATGACGATGGGTCTTGCGGATGGCTAGGCTGGCGTATGCACGTGCAGTGTGTCCGAGCACTGTTAGTTCTGACGGTTGCTTCCTGTACAACCTGTGTATCAAATGCAGACGCATGCATCCTAACGTGTTCAGTGGCGTTGCATAAATGAGCTCTGGCATTCATTAGTTTTTTGGTCTTGGTGCTTGGTGCGAGCCTCTTCCCCTAACCCTAAACCCTAAACCGTAAACCCTAACCCCTAAACTTAATTGGCTGGCTAGTTTGCATTTTGCACTTCCTGGCTAGTAAATTTGATGAACAAAGGCCGGCCAAGGCGTGGAGTTTGAGGCCAGTAAAACTGTCCAACGAGGTTCCATATGGTAGTTTCCCTAAAAAAGGAGACCCCAATATAGACCCCAAAATACTATAATCCTTATTATGGGGACCCCCAAAAAGGTACCCCTAATTTTTGGGAAACTACCATATGATTCTGCCTCTACCTTTCGTGTAGGTCCGAACTTCAAGTCCTAGTCGTTCTCGCTTTGCTGTTTAGGGTTTAGGGTTTAGGGTTTCAGCTTGTGCGCACACTGCGTTCCTAGCAACATTGCGGGACTGATGGCGTGGTCTCCAAAGAATTCGGTGGCGAACATCGGCAATCTCGGTTTAATGGACTTCTTTGCGGTTGTTGTCTCCTGGCCCTAAACCCTAAACCCTACACCCTAGCTTGGGTTCTGGGTGTTGAAGGTCCTTTCTTATCCTCTTGCCATGTTTGTTTTGTCCGCCATGATTTTGATCATGCACTTGGATTTCCAGGAGAAGGCCTAAATTTTGCGCGGCGAAATCTTACATTCTTGATAAAACCCAGGTCTGCTTGCCTGACCCGATATCGCTTCATTCTCTTCTTATCAGTTTCAAAATGTGGGATCTGATTGTTCAGCTACCGCTTTCCCGTCATGTTCCTTTGGCATGTTTTGGCGTGGGGTTAATGGTTATAAGGGTTTACCCTTCATATAATTCTAAAACCTAAACCCTAAACCCAACCCTAAACCCTAATGCTTAAGGCTTAACGGTTGAGGATTTAGGGTTAATATCACCCCAAATGCGCTGCCTTCCTGGCACGGCACCCTTTCTGAAAACCAGAGCTCATGGTCCACCCTGAACCCTAAACCCCAAGCTCATGGTGAATACAGTCAAGCCTGGAAACCAACAATAAATGTTCCCCTGGGGCTAAGTCTATAAATAATACGTAGATTTGGTAGTTTCCTTGAATAGGGGGATCCCAATGTAGACCCCAAAATATTATCGTCCTCATTATAGGGACCCTTAATGTGGTACCACCAATTTTAGGAAACTCCCATTTGGTCCTAAAATCCCTAAAGCCTACACATAACACCTACATGACCCTAATACCATGGGGGCCCTGAAGTCCCTGAAGTCTACAAATAATACTTACATGGAGGCTGAGGGTATGAGGACCATCTGAACTATAGTAAATGTGGTAGTTTCCCAAAATAGGGGGACCCCAATATAGACCCCAAAATACTATAGTCCTTATTATTGAGACCCCCAAAATGGTACCCCTAATTATGGGAAACCTCCATATATCCCAAGATTCTCCATGGACATAGACGGACCCCTATGCCCACAGTTAAGGGTCCCTCGAGAAGTTCATACAGTAGCTCATATCATGCGTGGTTACTGGCTACATAAACTCATGTCACACGTCGCACATACTTTGGCTTACACCCAGGCTCCAAATATTGATGGGCAGTGCTCAATGTTTGGGCTTAGGGCTTTACACCATGGCGACATCTTGACCGCATATGAAGAACCTTTGATGAAAACGCACGGATCCTGTTTATGGGAAGTTTTTCCACATCACAAACAGCGCACAGGCAGTCCCAAGTAAGGCCCAGTATGTTTTCAGCTGTTGTCTGTTTAAAGCCTTGGTATCATCAAGCTGGCTCATCGGCCATAAGTGTCCTACCTGGACTTCGCCCAGGTAGCGCAGAAGCATGACTCCAGGGAGGTTTTCCGGTTGAAATTCAGGGACCCTAAACCCTAAACCCTAAACCCTAAGCGAAACTCCACGAAGCCCAAGCCCATCTCCATAAAACGAGCCCAAAAAGAAAGCATCCTGGTACGAGGTAGGTTTCCACAAAACCCTACCTAAACCCCCAAAGTAGGTAAAATAATGGCCCAAATCCCCTAAATATAGCCCAAAAGGCCATTATTTTACATACTTTTGGGGTCCAGGTAGTGCAATCTATAATAATGGGAACTATGGGGGCTTATAGGTTACGGACAGGTTGTTACTTGAGTGTCGTCCTATCTAAAATCGTCGCAGTATAGTCCCCTCAAGTAGATAGACTACGGGCTATATGGGGATCTTATGATAATATATACCCAAAGCCATATTCTATCTACTCAACGGGGACTATAATCCAACATAGTAACGGGCTCAGTTTGAGGGTTCCGTCTTTGGATTTTAGGGTTTAGGGTGTCAGTATGAGGAGTTTCTAGAGACCATAAACTGTTTAGGGCTTCAGGGATGTGAGAAAATCCCATTTGACAGCCTCAGCCCCGCAAACCTCCCTGAGGTCATGATGAGGTCGGTCAGGCTCTGGTGCCAGTCCAGGCTTCAGTGGCTCAGGCCCTAAACCCTACACCCGAAATCCTAAACCTACATCCTAAACCCTAAACCCTCAAAATCCTAAATCCTAAACCCTAACCGCTAACTTTCGGGTTCAGGTTTGCTGAATTTGTCCCACCCTTTTGGCTGCTTTTCTAGAAGCTCAAAGCTAAAGAGTATGCAAGGGTTATGGGTAGGTATCATTACTTCTTCTGCTGCTGCTGCTGCTGCCGTGGTAGTTGTAGCTTCGAATACCTGTTACCGTGGTATTAGCAATACTGGTGGTAATAGCAACAACTAGTAATGGCGCCTAGTTTGACAAGCAACCCTAAACCCCAAACCCCGACCTCTAAAACTCTAAACCTTAATGTGGGACTCATGTTGCAGGGCCCAGTGCTGGGACGCTCATGAAAATGGGTGGAGCAGAAGGTTTCTGGGAGGTTTCATTGGAATAGTTGCGGGATTTGAGTAGTTGATTTGGGGCTAGGCTTGAAAGAGGAGTTTGGGGTGTAGGGCTGAAGTTTTGCCGGGGCTAAGGTCTTTGGGTTTCTTCATGTAGGAATGAAGATGCACTAGGATTGTTGAGAAGGGTTCCGAGGCTTCCGTCAATATCCAAACCCTAAACCCTAAACGGCTAGGCTTGATGCGAAACCACGATCAAGTCCAAAGGAGTTGAGTAGTGTTTTTGCGTGGCTGAATTAGGCAAGGCTACATTCTTCCTACAAGATGCTACAACAAAAGAATCTGATCTAACTCTCTAGAGGGGACGGTAGCACCCACATTTACAATGCGACCCGTGTGGTAATGACAAATGGACTCCGGCACTCGATAGGCATACGTTCTTGACCTGATGGGAAATGGGTGTAGGGATCGCTGTGGGCCGTTGCGCAGGGAAACCCTGTCGAACCTCTAAACCCAAAATCCTGAACCCTAGGCCTAGCAAATAAAACGCTTTGGCTGTGGACATCAACACTGCCTGGGCCCCCAGGCAAAATTTTCAATCCTCTCCTCCTCGCAAATGACCCCCCCAACCCTTTAATAGTACTACAACTCCCGTAATATTTTAGGTAGGACATGTTTCCAACTGGAAATACTTGTTGTTGCCAATAGGGGGGCGGGGTTTATTAGGGGGAGCCCTGCGTACTCCCGCCATAGTTAACATAATAAGGAGGCCCCTGTCAAGTTAAAAACTTGCAGGTATCATCATGATGGTCCCATTTGCAGAAAAACCTCTCCACCCTAAACCGTGTATTGCTTGGTGTTTGGACCTGCAAGGTCCCTGAACCCTAAACCGCGCCACAAGCTTGCAAGGACTGGCATCCTCTGACAGCCCCATGACGACTACTGAGCAGGTGCAGGCCCTCCGGGACATGTTATTAGGGTTCTGTGGGGTCTATACGGGTATATGAAGTAAGGTGGGGATGTCAAGGGATGGGTTTAGGGTTGTTACACAAGTATCCTCTGAAGATTCACTCACACCCACTCAACAAATTCAAAACACACACTCAACACGTGAAATCAGCTGGTGTATGCTGGTGTCCTCTTTAATCTGCAACGTCTTGCACGCCGTCAGGAAGGCCGACACAAAAAAACTAAGAGGTTCCATTAAAGAAACAGGGGCCTATAATAATCTTGGGGAGACCTCATAATGAATCGAAGCCGCGTAAAGTACGTCTTTCCCTTCGCTTTCTTCCACAATTTACTACGGGGAGGGGCTGCCGTAAAAACCCACAGCCTTCTATGGGAAGCTTGCCCGGGGGGAATGAAAGTAGGCAAGGGTTGATTCAGTGGTTTCTCACATAGGGTCACCGCACTGGGGCAAATTGACGGTATCTAACTTTGAAAAATTCCAATGTGCAGAAACTCTTCATACAGTGCATAGTTACAACGGCTGTTGAGATTAAACAGGAATGTAGGGAACACGGCTTTGGGGAATATTACAGTTTCGCAGGGTTTGTAAATCATGTCGGTAGTTCATTAGGCTTCTTTGGCAGGCTCACGCCCCGAAATTGCCGCACGCTGCTCGCCCAAAGAACCCAATTCCCAGTAATTGAGGAATATACCCTACATGTTGCTACGGTCCGGTATATGATTCAAGGCATGTTTCTCAACTATGGGGTATTTGGCTCCTCGGGCACCTAACTACTTGCAAGCCGTGATGTTGTCACAGCTATGCTTGGAAGCATTGGCCAGGGTGTCTAAAACAAATCAGGTTCCGCTCCTCATAATGTGCATTTTCATTGTATCCATATATGCTGTATATGCTGGTAATGTCATGGCATGGTCTCTACACACATATTAACGGATATCTTATAACGAAATGGAAGATAACATCTTGGATGGTTGAACCACAATAGCTCCCATCTGAGATACTACTCATGTGGTAATTATGTGAACTATAGTCTAAACTCCTAGTATCCCCCTTAATAACCCCCATAATGGTCCCTTATACAATCCCCTATATAACCCCCCTTTAAGGAGTTTAGACTATAGCCCATATGCGGCTGGGAGGTGGCTATAGTGATTGCTGTTCGGGGATTACATAACTGGGTTGTAAGGAACTTAAACTAAGTTACTATGGGGAAACCCTATTATTTACTATATATATACACCCATTATGGTAACTTAATTTAAGTTCCTTAGCAGCAACCCAGATAAGCATTGCTTTGGGTACCGCTTCCCTCTTTACCAGCTAAACGGAAGATAGCTACACAACCGCAAGCAACACGGAACAACAAACGGAGCCGTGCAACGACTTGTGTAATTTTGAAACACAAAGGGCATTGTGTGAGGCTGCGCGTTAGCTTGAGTGGTACGTGGTGGCACCCTACCTTACCTTAAACCCTGAAGCCTAACCAAGCAACCTCTAACGCCAAACCCTAAGCAAACTAGGTGTGGGGAAAGTACACCCTATACCCTAAACCCTAACACCCCAACCCAAAAAGAATAAAACCTCATCCTTAAGCCCCAAATTCTAATCCTTATGCCCTCGGTCCTGATCCTTAACTCATACTTCCCAATCCCGAGCGAAGTCCGAACTCCTCATCCCTAAGCCCCAAATCCTAGTCCCTACTCTTTTGAAAGCCAATGGACTATTCTGTCGGGTAACGGCTACTAATTTCTAAGGTGTAGTAGCCATCACTTTGAGCGACGTGGCGGTCCTCCCTAATGTAGACCCCTGATTAATAAACCTCCTCCCCTTAATGGGGATTATAATAGGGATCCTAGTATTTAGGGCTTAAAGGGAGGGGGTTTATTAATCATGGGTCTACATTAATTAAACGCCAAACACCAACCACCAAACTGTGAGTTCTGGCCCTTGGTTGCCCGACCAGGATGCTGCAAAAGCCCCACTCTCGCAAGCCGCAGTCAATATTTGGGAGTTTATCGCTAGGCAGGTATATGACGTTGAAAAAGGATAGAGGTTCTATAGGCTGTATAGGGATAGTCACTGTAAATCTTTGGCAGCTGATCGCTATCCGGACCTCGAACTGTAGGCAGGTAGTTAAGTGCAGCACTGGAAAGGGATAGCTGAGAGCAACATGGAAACCCTAAACCCTAAACCGAAACGACATTGGGCAATGAAGTGGAAACTGGGGCGATGCAAGGACTCAGCTTGGGGCCAGGCGGGCCTTCAGTGGAGTGATCATTTAGGGCTTGTAGGGATGTATAAGGTTTCGTGCGTAGGTCTTGGGAGATTGTGATACACAGTGGCACGGCATTGCAACACATCTTATTGACGCTGAGCATGAGCTTCAAATTTGCTGAGCCGCCTTCCGTTCCAAGGGTAGATGTTGCAGGACTGCATGACGACAGCGGACAGAATTACAATCTCTGCCATGAAGCTCCAGCTTGTAGGAAGGAATTCCTTAAAATGATCCCAGCATAAATCTGAACTGCGACCCGACGGTCTCCGTATGATCCCCACAATCCCCAGGGTCACCTCTGTTTTGAGAGGCCGCATTTGGCGACTCATCAGATTTCTGGATACCCTTTTGGAGGCATCTCCATTTTAAGGACGATGACTACGTAATTTGTGGGTCCATCTGGGGGACCCTGGTCCTTTAGCAAAGAGGATCTTTGACTCGAAATGGGACCCATAATCTTCGGAAACCGGTGTTTGGCCGTGTTTGGAGATTTCTGAAATCATCCCTACGTCGTAAATGAGCGGGAACTTAGGGTGCCCAAAGGGCACCTGTTTTTCAGACTCCTCTCCCACCATCTTGACTGTAGCTCACGTGAAAAACGGCGCAGACTCTTCTGCTGCCGCTGGAGTCGTGGATGCCTTTGAAGCACATATTATGGGTGTTTTGTCTTGGCGGTTGGGCCAGGCTACAATATTATCTGCTTCTAACATATTACAGCGGGTAAGAGAACATACAACTACTCAAAATTGGGGACTGTCGTATCCAAACTTTCAAGTCTACTCTCATGAAGGTTTCTCAAGGTAGCATACCCTTTTGAAAGATAGGTATATACACGAGTTGAAAGACACAAATGCCTCTCTCTTTTGATAGAATGTTCGAAGCACACTCCTGTCATGTGCGTACTGCCCACACCCAGTAGGAGTTAGATCATATTGATACTGTTTAGGGTTTAGGGGCTTAGTGTTTGTGATTATATAAGCCTCAGCTCTGAGCCCTGTTACGGACCATTACTAGGCGGGCGCAGGTGGGGGGCAATACCCCTGATATGAGAACCCACACCCGAGAGGAGTTGGGAGGACACTAAGGGTTTATGGCTTAGGGTTATGTAAAACCCAAAACCATTTTAAAAACGTAGGGATACAACAACATGGTTTAGGGTTCAGGGATACTGCCTCAATAGTGGAGAACCAACTGGACAAGAACATGGACAATAAAAATGGAAGCCGGCATAATATGTCCGTGACCTAAACTCCTAGTATCCCCCTCAGTAGCCCCTATAATACTCCCCTATATAATCCCCTGCATAACCCCCGTTTGGGAGTTCCTACTATAGCTGAATTACGTAGCTTGTTTCGAAACCAGGGCCTCCCCTTTTGAACAAAGAGCGTAGCACAACGGGTTGTAGATTGGGCCCCTCTATTTCTCGACCCCTCCCATCTTTTGTAGAAGTGCAACAGACATTGGTTTTTACACGGCTAACTTGACACCAGCTGCCGATGGCTGCTGTAAGAAACCAGCCTTATCAGCTCCAGAGTAGCAGTAGCGCATGAGGGGAGTACACGATAAAGTGCCTGAGAAACGCCCGCACTAAATGTTGAATAACAGCCTCCACCCTACTACTTTTGACCATGGCCACTGTATCAGGGCACCGCTATGTTCCTGGCGTGTCAACTTATAGGTACCAAAATGGCCGGCATCAAAGAATGTTTGCAGAATTGCTTGGTACAGCAATTGGCAACGGCGGTATACAAATCTGAGGGTCTATTGGATACAAAAGGGATCCATTCCTCTCGTCACGACCACAGGGACTAAGATTCTGACTTCATATTCCAGAGCTCCGGACCCACAACCCTAAACCTGCGTGTTTTCTGGTTCCTAGAGCTGTTAGGCTCTTGACTTCCGAACTCCTAGTCCCCAGAGAGCCCGATACCCCTAAATTAAGTAATATACCCTGAATGGTACTGGCGTCCCTTATATGACTTGAGATATTCCTTAATTAAGGGGTATGAAAATCCCTGGGTCTGGAACACTCCATCTGAGACCAACTGTCAGCAACTGCTGCGCCCTAGCACCTTCCGCACTCGAACTAACATTGAACGGCATATAGCGCCCGTTTTAGAAGTCTACAAAGCGTCCATGTTAGTTGGAACGTGAACCCTGAACCTTTACAGCCTAAGTCCGAAACAAAATTAGAAATTCTGCTACGCCTCAACCCAAGAACTCGCCCAACAACTCCTGAACCCTGTATAACCCCTACGTAACCCCGCTAGACGGGGTTAAGTGGCCCTCAACCCAAGAACTCGCCCAACAACTCCTGAACCCTGTATAACCCCTGCGTAACCCCGCTAGACGGGGTTAAGTGGCATCTAAACTTTGTGAACCGCCTTGCTTTCTGGGGGATCATTTACATCGTGTTCGTTTTCTGGTGGAACTGCAGCAGAGTGCCAGGGTGAAAGAAGCTTCAGATCGACTCTACTGCCCCCCTGCAGAGAAGCCTATGATGGAGTTACTCGCTCATCTGTACGACTGGCCCTAAATTCAAAACTAAACCCCTAACCCTCACCACCAAACCTGGCTAGGTAGATTGCGAACACGAGCGCCATCCACATAGTAGTGGAAGATAAAACTTTAGGGCTTGGACGGCGAAGTAGGTCTAGTACAAAAAAACAAGTGCCATCTATCTCAGCAATTACCAGATTTTTGGTGGTTGTAACCTGGGTTGTTTCGTACCTAGCCGAGAATGCAGGTAAGTGGTTCTTAAACTTGGGGCTTCATGGGGCTTTTTATGTTCCAGAACTCGTTTGAAATCCACACACCTTCTCCCGATGCCACCCGTGCCAGTTGTTATTTATTTGCCCTGTCTTCAGCTGCTTCTACATGATCGGTTATACCCTGGGCTTCTCCATACCTACAACCTAACCTCAGACCCTGAAGCAAAAACCTGAACCCCAAGCCTTGACCCCACGCAGCCCCTAACAGCAACCCTAAACCCTTCACCCAAAACCCTAAACCCGGGGTTTAGGGGGTTTAGGGGGGTGTAGGGTTTGGGGTTCTCCCGGAGCCACCTGCTTGGCATAGGCTAGCGCTGCAAGCCTCCGCAGCTGGGATTTGGCGTTCCGGGCTTAGGATTTAGGATTTAGGGTTTAGGATTTAGGGTTTAGGATTTCAGATTTAGGGTTCAGGATTTAGGATTTAGGGTTTAGGACTTAGGGTTTAGGGTTCAGGACTTAGGGTTTAGGGTTTAGGATTTAGGGTTTAGGAACCGGGAACCCCAAGCTTACGGGCAGGACAAGCTGAAGACGGCAGCTTTGATGCGATTCTGTGATTGGC
>CAJNIZ010005099.1:0-15642 GCA_905231905.1 Symbiodinium pilosum | reverse complement strand
CTATGTTGGGGTCTATGTTGGGGCCGTCAAATTTTCGTATATCTCTCATGCAATTTACATTTTGCCCTACATGCTTGAGCCGCTTCTATGAAAAATCCACTCATTCTTATGACTCTGGCAGGCACGGCATTAGTAGGGGGTCAGAGAAGTCTTAATTGCAAAATAACTGCAGCCTAGGCCAAACTCCCCCCTTGATGACAACAAAAAACACTTGCAGTATCAAAACTCCTCTCGGACGACTTTCCGACACAAAGCCGGATTCTGGCCGGCCCACAGACATTTGTCACATGAGCCATCATCTAAATTCCTANNCCTAGTATTCCCCTCAATAACCCCTGTACTAGTCCCCGATAGAATCCCTTATATAACGCCATCTACCCTACAAGTAGCCCCGGATGACCGAAAGGTTGATGGTAACTACTCACAGAAAAGTACGCATCGCAACAACTAACGATAATGTAACAGTAATAAGAATAGTGATGATAATAGTAATAAGAATAGTACTAATAAAAAAAAAACAACAGTATTCATCATAGTCATAATAGTCAGCATCGCCCATACAACTGTAGGAGGGTACCATGAACCGCTTAGCCCATGCACTGCGTATACCCCGCTCGAGCTTGGCGCCCGCACCCCGCCGGGCCCGCACAATTGGCCGAAGGTTCATCGCTCATGCAGCCGGCCCCCAAATCGCCTTTAGAGCTTAGGGCTTGGGGTCATGATTATAGAATTTTTGGGGTGGGGGTTGGGGGCTGAGGGATGCTCTACAAATCGCCTTGAGAGTTTGGGGCCTGGTTTCATAGAGTTTCCGGTAGGATCTGGTACCTGTAGCCAGTCCTCAGCACACTTCCGCTTTTGCTCTCGGAGGCTGTCGCACATTCTGGCGATCATCACTGCTACCTCGCAAACCCTAAGCCCTCAACCCTACACCCTAGGGCTGCTTGGCTTTGCTGTAGGCTTTACCTGTGCAGTGCGCCCACTAATTTGTTTCAATGCATAGTCTAAACTCCTAGTCTAAGCTCATAGTACCTCCCTTAATAATATTACCCCTTGTATCAGGTTTAGGGTTTAGAGTCCAAAAGTCCTAGTCCCAGTATCCCCCTTCATAGCCCCTATACCCCTAAACCCTAAACCCTAAACTCTAAACCCTAAACCCTTACATAATCCCCTGTACACATAACCGGCTTTCAGGAGTTTTGACTGCAGCTCATATGATCTATATTCTAAACTCCTAGTATCCCCCTTAATAAGCCCTATAATAGGAACCCTATATAACCCTCAAGGAGTTTAGACCCTAAACCCTAAACCCTAAATCCTAAATCCTAAACCCTAAACCCTAAGTCCTAAAGTCTAAACCCTATATAATCCCTTCAAGGAGTTTAGACTATGGCTCACATGGCTGCAATCGCTTCCCATGTCTGACGCCGCAGCTTTGTTCATCCCCACAAGCTGCTGTCATAGGGTAGGGTTTTAGAGTTTCAGCGTTTAGGGTTTTAGAGTTTTAGGGTTTCTGAACCCTGAACCCTACTCCCTTATCCCTGATCCCTCATCCCTGAACCCTAATCCCTGAACCCCCTCGTCCCTGAACCCTGAACCCTACTCCCCAAACCCTAATCCCTGAATCCTAATCCCTGAACCCTCATCCCTGAACCCAAAAACCTAGGGCTTCCTCAGAACGAGACTACACCCTAGGCATCCCTCAGAAAAAAGGAGGGGAACACGTCTCTAGGTCCTATTCGTGGGCATACCGGCTTCATAGAGATTTATAGGGGGTAGGGTTTAGGTTGTAGAGTTCAGGGTAAACCCTAAATCCTGAGGGGTCTAGGTAGTTCTGACTGTAGCAAGATAAGTTGGGAATCATGGGAGCTATGTTGGTTCTACATCTCAGACTCACCCTGAACCGCGGATACTTCATGGCTTCATGGTCAAAAATAACCGCTACACTAGCGATCCAAAAACAAAAGACCCCAGGACCTAACCGGAACACTAGACTTGGGCAAAGTATCCTAAACCATGGCCTGAACTCTATGCGAAAGAATATTATGATGGTCTCCTCTGTTTGGGCGCCTGCTGTGACCCATAGCAAAGTAGGAGCCGAACCCAACCAAAAGCATGTGCCAAACTTATGTTGCATGACCAGCAGCGCAAACCTCAAAATCCTAGACCTGAAGCCCCAAATCCTAAATCAAAAATGCTGAGCCCACAAACCTCAGCCTTTCAACCCTGAAGCCATGGATGTCCTGAACTTAGACTGGGGTTTGCACCCTAAACCTTAAACCCCAAACCCTAAGTTTAAGGTTTAGGTTTCCCGCAAGTCCTAAAGCCCTGAGCCCGCACCACCCTACATAGCCCCAATCATGGATATTACTAGGGTACTGCCCCCCACGCAGTAACAGTCTAGATGAGGTGTCCTAATAAGGGCTATATATAACCATACTATAATTATTATCCAACTGTTACTGAAGGGGGGCAGTACTCAAGATATTACACTACTCTGAGGATACTAAGTGGTGCAAGCAACCCTCGAGCCGAAATGATTTGGCTCTTCCCAATCTCCTCTCCTCTCCTTTATATAAGCCTACATAGCCCCATGTAACACCCTGTGTACCCTAAGTAGTGGTTTCCACGTTCTTGTCCTTAGGTGACTACGCTTCACAGAAGGTTTACCTTCAGCCCTGAAGCCCCAAACCTCTAAACCCCTCAATCCTAAACGCATCAACGCCTAAACCTCAAAGCCCTAAACCCCCCCAAAGCCTAAACCCTAAACCCCCAAACCCTAAACCCCGTAGTTCCACTGACGGTCTTCTGGGAGCTTGAGATGCGGATCCAAGAGGCAAAGGAACATTTGCCCTGCGAATGCATCCAGGACCATTTCTTGCCTCTAGGGTTTAGTGATTAGGGTTTAGGGTATATGGGGGTTTCCCAAAATTAGGGGTACCACTTTGGGGCTCCCTAAAAAGAGGATTGTAGCATTTTGGGGTCTATATTGGGGTCCCCCTATTCTAGGTAACTACCATATGGGTCTAGGGATTAGGGCCACGGGATTCGGAGCTTAGGGCTTAGAATTTGAGTTTTCGTTGTTTAGGGATGAGGTTTTAAGGTTCAGGGCGTAACAACAGTTCAGTAGCTCTCAAATAGATTCCCTGATACCTTCAGTGCACAGTACTCCAGACCCGGACCCTAAACATATTGGTTTTTTGTCAGATGACATGAGCTATAGTCTGAATTCGTAGGATCCCCCTTAATAACCCCTATCATACTCCCCTATACGTCAGTCCTCCTATATCCCCCCTACACGGAGATTAGACCAAAGCTGACACGAGGGTTTCCACTGAATTGCTCATTTGGGGGGTACCCATCACAAGGAGTACCGTGTGGTAGTGTCCCCTAAACCCTGAATCCTTTACCCTAAACCTTACGAGCCGAAACTATATTTCATATGCACTACTGTCAATTAGGTATCTTGTTTAGTATAGTCACCGCCTAAACCCTAAACCCAAAGCCCGAAACCCTACACCCGAATCTAATTCCCCATGAGGACGCGTGTCCATTAAGTACATAAGGAACTATCGTCTGCAGCTCAATATACTGGCAGTGCATCCCGCCAAGGGTCCGCGTGTCCCCTCTAAACTCCAGCATGAGAAGTTTAGGTTTCAAAGCCCTAAACCCTAAACCGCTACATAAGCCCAGAAGACCGAAGAGGATCCTGATCATCGGGAACCCACAGGAACACAACCTTGACAATAACCATCCAAAACCCCCAAGCCCACAACCCAGTATACCTTCCACACCTTAAACTACACCCCACGGTTGCCTGAGAAAGGCCCCACAAACTGCCAAACCCAAATTCCTGAAGTCCCAAGCTCTACACCCCAAACCCTAAACCCCCCAAAACCGAACATCTTGATCCCCAAACTCCTTTACCCTCACACCCTCGAGCCCCTAAAATTCCCATACATCTCCAAACTAAAATCCTGACATCCCCTAACCTTAAGCTCTCAACACTACAGCAGTTTTCATCTTCTTTCACCATGGCACTTACCCCCCCTACTAAAAGTTAAGTTTTAGGCACTTATAATACTGACCCTAAACCCTACACCCTAAACCGAGTAGAAATGTTGGGAAATCCCACAAGTTGAGGGTCTAAGGTCCAAGCTAAGTGCCAAGGAGCTTCCCCATTACCCTGTTAAAAAACTTTCGGAAAACAGCTCTTGAAACCCTTAGCTAGGATTTAGGATTTAGGATTTAGGGTTTGGATTTAGGGTTTAGGGTTTAGGGTCCGGGATTACAACGTCATGCCCCCAAATATAGTCCCCGGAGGGTCCAAATGCCCAATAATTAGGTCTTTGGGATTTGGGGAATTGTCACTGTAATGTAGGTGTTGGGTAAGTATACGACTCTTAAGTACTTGGACCCTGTTGGGGAGTACAATGCCATTCCCCCCCAAATATAATCCTTATTTGCTCCTGAAGCCCTGGGGAGGGTGTATTATAATGCCTTACTCATTGAATGCGCCTCGCAAGCATCGTTAAAAGCGCCACCTGCGCATAACCAGGGCTTCGCCAAACACATGCGTCTGTAAAAAAGGTGATATTAGGTCCCTAGGAAAGGATTGTAGGAATGTATAGGATGTAGGGTCCCTAAAACCTCAACCCAAAACCGCGAACCGCAATTGCGTGGGTTTGGGTAATTTCTAAGCATGGGCCAGGGGAGACCTATGGACTACTAAGGGTTTAGGGTAAGATTTTAAAACATTTAGGGGAGGGCTACTGCCGGGGAAGTGCACATGGGGTTGACATAAGAAGCGTCCGCTGGAAGGGGGAAAGGTTGGGTTGCATAGGGATAGGGTTTAGGGATTTATATGGCTTCGAGTAAGCGTTTACCTTACTGTGGGTTTGTAGGGTTTTGGAGTTTAGGGACTGGCGTTTGACTACGTAGGCTCCCATAACACCTCCGATCGAAAAACTGCAAACTTTGGCCTGCATTGCTTTTGGGAGAACGAGGGATAAGTATCTAGTTCCTTGAACGCGACTATGTAGAGATATATAGAGACATGTAATTAGGGTTTAGGGTTTGGGGCGATAAGGGTCCAAGTGCCCAGTAACCTTGAAATATACTTGGACCCTGATATGATCTAAGGACTACGCCTCCATCAAGGGGTGTTGGGCTTCAAGGAATATCATATGAGCTCCTAAACCCTAAACCCTAAAGCTCATATGCCATCTATGGTTTGTGATGTCCGCATAGCCCCATCTCATCCCCTATGACCTTAAAAGTTCCAACTCCGCGCCTTGCGGAGCAAGTGGTTTTCGTTTGGGTGCTTTCAGATGCAGTATGTCGGGATGACAGAGCACCCCAAATACCTTGTACCTAGGGAGTTATGGTACTATAATATAGTAAAGTAACGCAGTTTTAGTATCATCAGTAACTAATTTGGATACTTAGCCCAAGAATCCAAATACTTAATAGTCATATTCTTGCCCAAAACCTGTACTGCAATTACTATTACCAAAATCCCAAGTACCTAATGATTGGGTTCTTGGACCCCTGAGGTAGAGAACTAGCAGACCCCGGAAAGGGAAAAAAGGCAACACCCCTGGAATCCCCAAGCCTGCATGTGCCCTGAGATATAGTGGGTTCTCTGAGCTGCTTATTCATGAGTGTGAATTGTGCCTGGATGCAAGCCTAACTGTTCTGGGTATACAGGGGTAGCATGGCTCTGTCGCATTTCAAATCCCAGGTCAGCTCTAATCACCAAACAAAAGCTAAGCGCCTAAACCCTAGAAACCCTAAGCCATGAATCCGGAACTGAACCCGTGTGTGACATGAGATGTGCCTGAAGGAAGAAGCTCATGCCGATGAAGAGAAAGCTTCTGAAAGCCTGCGCTGTTTTGCACGGCTCTACTTGAAGGGGTGTTCAAACATACGTAAGATCTATGTGTATAAGCTACTTATGACCGTGAACGCCACGTCCCTGGGCTACAACTACAAGTACCAAATTGCTTAGAAGGGGGAAATTCTTGACCTCAACAGGGTCGTGCTGCAAGGGTCTCCGTACAGTAGATACCACAAGACAGGGCTAAACAAACCTACATGTGGCTTTGTGGCTGCGTGTCCCCTACACTTAGGGTTTAGGGTTTGGAGTTTTGGGTTTGGGGTGCGTAGCAGTTTCGATGTTCGCCTGTTTGTCACGCAGCCGAAGCCCGTCATGTGTTCGTGGCTTTTGTGTTTGGGCTGCTGCATGGGAAGCACAACAGACAACTAGCTTGGCTTCTGATCAGAAAATTGGCTTTGCGCCTGGGCGTGGGCACGGTGTTTCTGCAGAAAGCTGGGAATGTGATCGCAGATCGACAACTAATTCATATTGGCCTTGCGTGGAGCTGTGCGGAGCCTGCTGACGGGGCCCTTGTGGCCTTGCGAGGAGCCCTCTGGTGTTGCAAACTCGGTTTAGGGTTTAGGGTTTAGGGACCTCCTCACCCTGTAATAGTAGTATGATAGGAATACAGTAGGACCCTCATATAACCCTAGCTATCCCTTATAATCACCACTCCAGGGTGGTGGGTCCACCAGAAACCGTTGACGAACTGAGCCTGAGAGGCTTCGAGGCCGCCCCAAACACAACTTTCAGGAAACCACAGACCCCTAAGGGTCCAAGGACCCATATAATAGGGCTTTAGGGCCCAAATACCATAAATATTGTAGTATTTGGGCCTTAAGACTCTAGCATTTGGGTCCTTAGACCCTTAGGGAAAAGGATTCCAACTGCGAGGTTTGTTGTTCTAAGTTACCCTAAGGGTCCAAGTACCTAGTAATCATATTCTTCCTGATATATACCTAAACCTGTACTATAATTACAATTTCCCTAAACCCAAGTACCTACTTATTGGGTACTTGGACCCTTTGGGTTAGAGGTCGTCCGGGGAGGCTTTCGGGCGCCCAGGTTTCGGATCAGCAGCGCTCTCTCACCAGTTTAGGGCCACCCCTTTGACCTTCAAAGTGGAACCTCCCCTGGTTCCGACACACCCTCGGTGCCTATAATCCTAAGCCTTACAGCATTTCAGGGGCCCAGGGTGCTTCAAGATTGTTTCCGCAGGGTGCCCATTACCCCTTCGTGTACACATGTTGCGCAAATCATATTCGGAATCCCAGTAGCATAAGATGCTCCTTACCCTAAGCCCTAAACTTCCTATGCGAGCCATATCTTTGGACACACCCACAAGCCCTAAACCCCAAACCCTAAACTGCGCCTCGACGGCCAGTTGCCGCTGCCAGTTCATACTCCTGAACTCCAGGTAGAGTGTCTAGGGGTTAGGGTTCTGGGTTTAGGGTAGGGTTTAGGGTTTAGGGTTTGGGGTTTAGGGGTTTAGGGGTTCAGGGTTTAGGGTTTAGGGGAGGCCCTAAAAACTTACTGAGGGTTAGTAGGGAATAAGGGAATACAATCCCTACATAATCTATTCCCTTATTCCTTACTAAGAACCAATAACTTTCCCTAAGAAGCCCCCTGACCTCCCTGATAAAAAAATATTCCCTCAGTACCATATCATAATGTTGGTTGGGGGTATTCATCATCATGCAGGGGGGTGGGGAGGTTAAGAAATAGGGGAGAGGACTCACGGACTTTTCAAGTTAGATGAAATTCTGGCTTGCTTCTTCCCTTATGGAGTCCCTCAGACGGGACCACAAATTTCAGCCGCCTGCACATAAGTCTATCTCAAAATCTCAAATGTAATGCATGCCAAATCAGGAAACCCAGGAAGGGGCCACCAGCTTCAAAGACAAACAACTAACTCTAAATCCTAAGACCCAAAGCTTATCTGTAACCCAAATTACTTTCAGCTTGATGAGTTACACTCGAAAATATGGAGTAGTTTCTACTAAACTGTAGATATTTGGGGTTACAGGTATATAAGCCTAAGACAGGGGTCCAGGCAACAGTAGACGGGGTGGTCAAAGCAGAAGGTGGGACAGAGGAAGTAGAGGAAAGTCTGTCCTGTTGTTCAAGCCATCTGTCAAGCCTGTGAGACCGCATAATGCGAATAGCTTCGGAGCGATCAAGGTGAGGCCGCTTGCTAATAAACTCCTCGGTGGATTCTGAATGAATGGCGTCGTCAGCAAGAACAACACGACGCCTGGAAGCACGCTGTACCTAAACCCCAAAAGTATGTAAAATAATAGCCCTAAACCCCTAATAATAGCCCAAAAGGCCATTATTTTACATACTTTTGGGGTCCAGGTAGTCAAAATCTCGACGGGCGCAGCCCGTATTGACAACCTCACAGCTCTGGACCATCTGCATTTCGGCCTAGGGCGCCCTACATCTTCTCTCCTAGAACCCATAGGGTAGTTGATCAAAACTCCTGTCCCCCCAAGTGGCCCATTATGGAAAATAATTGGCGCAAGATTTTCCCTTATGTATAGACCTAACCTAAAGAAGCCCATAATCATTTCCCTACAGGACATTTAGAGCAGCATGAGCTATACTCTGAACTCCTAGTATCCTCATTAATAGCCCGTATAGTAGTCTCCCATATATAGTCCCTAAATAACCCCCTTCATGGAGTTTTGACCCTAAACCCTAAACCCTATACAACCCCCTTTGAGCAGTTTAGTTATAGCTCATATAGCAAACTGAGGTCAACCTATGCTAAACCCTGAGGGTTTAGGGTTTGGGGTTTACACTCTAGGGTTTAGGGTTCAGGGGATGCATCTGGTTGCGAAGTTTTTTCGAGCATCTGCCTAAGACGCTAAGAGCGCCCAAACGCCCTGAGACCTCAAACCCTCAAGTTAAGCGCTACCTGAACCCCAAAAGTATGTAGGATAATGGCCTTTTGGGCTATGTTTAAAGGTTTTGGGCTATTATGTTACCTACTTTTGGGGTCCAGGTAAGCTCGGTGACAACAAATTGAGAGTTCTTTGTTATACGAACCCCGAGGGATCCAAGTATACAACGAAAACTACATTGGGCCCAAAAGTCTGCAGCTATTACCTACATTGGGCTATTCAGATTCCTAAGGAAACCCAATAATGGCCTTAAGCCCTAAACCGTCAACACCAGGTAAATACAAATTGGACAGGACAAAAATCAACACTTCAACCCGCACAATAGTCGCTCAAAACACCGTCAAAACTCCGGACCTGAGTCCTATACAACTAGTGCAGACTTTCAAAAATCCTAAACCCTAAACCCTAAACCCACCCACCCCCCATCCACCCCATCCCCCCAAACGCCCTACAACATCAAATCCTCAGACTGAGCTGAGCTCCAACCCTGGATCACTGCTGGAAACCACTTAGGGTTTAGGGATCTTAAGGGTTTAGGGCTTTGGGTTCTAGGGGTTGGGGGTTCTAGGGTTGGGGGTTTTAGTGGTTTGGGGGTTTAGGGTTTAGGGTTTAAGTGTTTGAGGTTTCGGTCCTCCTTTTGGGAGACCCCATATGAAGCATTGGTCTACTTTGGTGCGTATATGTTAGGTCCCGTAACATTAGGGGCTTCAACTAAGCACATAGAAGTATATCAAAAATAACATCGCAAAAAGGGAGGAGAAGCCCTACACCCTAAACCCTAAACCCCTAAAACCCTAAACCCAAAACCCCAAAACCCCAAACCCCCAAACCCCTGAACCCCTAAAACCCTAAACCCCCAGACCCCTAAACCCCAAACCCCTAGACCCCTAAACCCCTAGACCCCTAAACCCCAAACCCCTAAACCGCTGAACCCTACACCCCAAACAACCATCCTGAAGCCACGTGAGCCATAGTCTAAACTCCTTAGGGAGGGTTAGGGTTTAGGGTTTAGGGAGATACATAAGGGTTAGGGTTTAGGGGTTTAGGATTTATTGGATTATATAACCTCCTGAAATTAAGGTTTAGGGTTTAGGGGCTTACATGAGGGAGTATGACAGGGCTTATTAAGGGGGGATATTAAGAGTTCGGACTATAGCTCACATGGTTCATTGTCTAAACTCCTAGTATCCCCCTTAATAACCTCTTTAATAGTCCCCTATATGATCCCCTATATAAACCCCCCTTTAGGAGTTTAGACTATAGCTCACATGGTTCTTGCTAACCCAAAACCCTAAACTCTAAACCCTAAACTCACATTGTTCTTGCTAACTTTGAGCACTCCTGGCTAACTGCGGCATTAGGATTGCGGCGCCGTAGATCCTCAGACGCACTGGGGTTCAGGATCCAAGGCTTGTGTGTCCCTAAGTTAAAAGCCCGGAATCCTATGTTTAGGATTTAGGGTTCAGGGTTTAGGGTTTAGGGTTGGCCCTCAACCCTTAATCCAAAAACCGAACCCAAGATTTTGATTTTCTAAAAATTGGAAATAAAACCCGGGTGTAGGCTTGGTGCCTTTCGTTTTGAAGAGCCCAGAGGAACCTTGAAGATTTCCTCCATCCACCCGAAGCCCTTGACCCAGTAGTTCTAAGTACTGTAGCGGTCAGGTGCTACCTTGAAAGCTTACAGAAAGGTTTAAGGTTTAGGGCTTAGGGTTTAGGATTTGGGGATGAACTTGCAGACATACACCTTCGAAACATCTGCAATCATGGGAACTCTATATATACCGAAGGTGGAACCCCCCTCCCTGTAATAGTGGTAAAAAGGCGTTATAAGAGGACTCTAACATAGTTCCTCCTATCCCTTGAAGTCACTGTTACAGGGTGGGGGGTTCCATCTAATATATACCTTAATTAAAAAACCCTAAACCGTAAACCCCCAGTCTCAGGCTTGGGGTTTAGGCTTTAGGGTACCCTGGGAAGGAATACTCCCTGATTCCACATGAGGGATGCTAGTATGCTTTATGGTTTAATTACTAATGAAATTAGATTCGTCCATATACACCCCCCCCCCCTCCCCTGCGAAGAGTATGTTCTTTAGGGAAAGAGAGAAAACCTTAAGCTTTTGAGGCACCGCTTGAACCGTACCTCTAGCTTGCTGGCTGCGGCCTCCTTATAGTCCCCCTTAAGTAGATAGACTATGGGGTATATGGGGTATACAACTATATAGTGATTATAAAGGGTTTACATAAAGTAGCTAGAACATGGGGTATATGGGGATCTGTTTATATAGTATTGAACAATTCCATATTCTAAGTACGAGCTATGCATGATGCAGAGGACAAGTTGTGTTGAATTAATGTAGGGTTTTGGGGGTTGAAAGGCCAAGCGTTGAGGGTTTAGGGTCTAGGTTTAGGGTTTAGGGCTTCTGTACCAAGACATACACCCTAAATTCCTGGCGTACTCTGGAATAAATGCTGACATCAGGTGTAGAGGACATCTTACCCGTTGTATGTACCGCCACGGATGCGTGCATGGTGCCCGTGTCTCCCTACCATATTAGATATCATGCCTCGTTTCAGGCATCTTGCCTAACAAGGCTTATTGTGGCAATCACATGCTCCTGGAACATAACAACGGTCAACGCCGGTCTTGATGTAGGAGCTTCCACACAGTGAGGACCCTTCTGTACACACTGGAATTCGGAAATCCCCTCCCCTATTATTAACCCCCACCCCCCTCACAACGAAGCTTAAATCACCCTTGAGCAATGACCCCTAAACCCTAAGCCTTAAACCACAAGCCCTAAGCCCTAAACCCTAAACCCTAAACCCTAAACCGCCTGAACACACCTGGAATCTGGGTCCGGGGCGAGCCCTTCTCAACATAGCAGCTCCCAGTCTCGCCTTTAGTGGGTTGCTGTTAAGGAAGTTAAATAAAGTTACCATAATGGGTATCAAGGGTTAAGGGTTTAGGGTTTAGGATTTAGGGTTTAGGGTTTAGGATTTAGGGTTTAGGGTTTCGGATTTAGGGTTTAGGGTTACCATAATCGGTATATATAGTAAACCATAGGGTTTCCCCAATATAGTAACTAAAATTAAATTCCATGCCAGCTTTCAGTCTCGCCTTTATCGCGGCAGAAACCGGAAGGTTTGGAGCTCTAGGCGTGTTTAGGGCTTAGGGTTTTGGGGTTTAGGGGTTTAGGGTTTAGAGTTTAGGGTTTAGCGTGGATTGTTTGCGGGTTTAGGGTTCGAAGTTTTACAGTCTAAGGCTCAGAGTCAGAGGTTTTCTCCAAGCTCCGAATATCCCAGCGTAGCTACCATCTCAAATCCTTGTGCCCAAAGTAGGTACAATTTACAATCTTGGAGCCCTAAACTTGAGTTCTGAGCCCCAAACTACAAAACCCTAAACCCTAGGCCACTCATCTCCCACTAGCCTGATATGTTTCAATATTATAGTGGCTTAGGGTGTAGGGATTAGGGTTTAGGGTTCGTGGATTTTAATGACTGGGGTTTAAGTTTTATGGCTAACGGTTTGGGGGCTGTTGGGTTTCATCTGTTGAGGGTTTCGGGCTCAGGGCTTAGGGTTTCAGGGTGTAGGTGCATCAGGGTTTAGAGGTTGTGTTTTGTGTTAACAGGGCTCTTGTCGTGTAGCGCAGGGATTCAGAGTGGGAGTTTGGTTGCTTCTAAGTAGCCGACAGGTTCTTGAAGCATCCGTAAATTCCATAAAGAGGATCATAATATATGCGGGTCTGTATTGGGGTCCGCCTATTTAAGGAAACTAACAATTCAGGATTACGTTGCAATTCGAAAAAGGGGCTCGACGGAAAAAAACATGCACAACGTATCGAGATTGCCTACACATCAAGTCAAGGGATAACCCTAAACCGTAAGTCCTAAACCCTGACCTTAAATCCGAAAACCGAAGCCCTTTAACCTAAATCCAAGCCCTTTCTGGGGAGTACCAGAGATTATCTGGCTGGGTCCGGAGATCTTAGACAAGTGAAGTAAGAATCTCTCAGGAAAAAAACAAAGTGCCTCTAGGAACGTGGGTTTAGGATCATTGTGTCGGCTTAATAGGGTGTAAGTTCTATGGTAGCCTACAGCCCTTGCCTTGGATACTATTACCCTTGGTCGTCGGGGCTCCGTGGTTCCTTTCACGCATGCCAAAGAGCCATGTGTGGAACGTGGTGAAACGCAAGGTGTCGGTGCCTTTCCTTCCTGGAACTTTTCGATGTAACTTAATGAGGCATGGGCTTTCTAGTGGATGACTATACGCCGGTGGTCATGCAAGCTTTCTGTGAAGATGACTCCTTACAAAGGATTCTTGTATCTGGAAAAATTGGCAATCCTCTGCAGAACTGCAGCTAAACCTCTGCTTGCTTTGGCATCGTGAATGTGCGCGACGTCAGGGCTCATGAACGGTGCTATAGTCCCCCTCACGTAGATAGAATATGGCTTTGGGTATATTACAATACGATCCCCATGTACCCCATATTCTATCTGCTTAAAGGGTACTATATTCAATGGAAGCTTCGGGGAGCAGCTGAAAGAGAGATGGATTGAATGTAGCGAGCGACACTGTGTTTGTTTCGCGATCCTTGTGGATGAAAGCCGTGGCTTAGGGTATAGGGTTTAGCAAACAAAGCCATGGTATCAAAGGGCCGATACTTTTCACGCACCCTCGACTAGGTGCTTCGGGTTCGCGTGCCCAGTGCATCTAGAGAAGGATCTCCATATTTTAGGGATTCTATCCGCAAAGTGTCACCTTGGAAGATGCTCATTTCCTGGACTCCATACCTGGACCTTCCATGTACCGTCTCAATATTAATCTATAACCCTAAATTAGGGACCGCATGCCCCTGTTTAAGGGCAGACGAAAGGTCTTGGTACATGTCCTGTGAAGAAGGCTTTGATTCCCGTACGGGCTTGACCGATGTGGAGCCTACAGAGACACTTGGGTTTAGGGTCGCTTGCTCTCAATCCATTCCCCAAACTAACATGGAACCTTAAAGTGAGCCCCTAGACTACTTACTGCTCTGTTGCAAAAGAGTGGCTTGCATGGAGGAGGATAAACCCTGAACATACGTTTCCATCTAACAAGAGGGGCTTGTCTAGCCCTACACCCTATGATCAGGACCCTGTAAAGAATCATATTGTTGATACTAAAAATCCTGTATGACCTTAGTATACTATATAGTACCATAATTGGTTTAGGGTACGTACGGTCATGCAGGAATTGTCGTATCCAGCGTAGTAGCCACCCTCAGCCCTGAATCCCCCTGTTACTCTATCTTTGCAGGTAGGAGACAGATGTCAAGCGCGCCTAACCTGGAGGAGCTTGGGGTGTTAAGGGTTTAGGGTTCGGGGTTTAGGGTTTATAGGGTTTAGGGTTTGGGGTTTAGGGTTTATAGGGCTTAGGGTTCCGGGTTTAGGGTTTAGGGTTTAAGAGCTTAGGGTTGGTTTAGGGTTAAGGTTTTTATGGGTGTACGGCTTGGCGGAGATTGATGTGAGCAGGTGTTTTTGGGTTTGATGGCTGCGCCAAGTAAACACCCTAAACCCCAAACTTTTGTGAACAACACCAGAGGATCCCCGCTAGGATTCCCTGTGTAGGAGACCTCATAACAAAGCTTGTGCTACATTGGGGGGGTATTTGAGGTGCACCCCTGTTCTTGCACATATCCATCTGCTTACAACATCCAGGGCCCTTCTTCCATCCAAGGGTCCAGATAAGAAGTGTGTAGGGTTTAGGACCGGACGAGAGGATGGGGCATAGGGATTGTTTAGGCACTGAATGATTTCATGTCGCTGGAAATGTATGTGTAATTGGGTACTTGGAGCCTTATAAGACCCTAAAGATGATTTCGCAGCTCCGTGTCACCCCTCTACGAAATAATTCTCGTCATTTGTGCCAAGTACCAAAGAGAAGGGCAACGCTTTACCTGGAGGGTCTTGTGACATCAACCCTAAACTCTAAACCCTAAACCCTAATCTCAAAACCCCAACTAGATCTTGAGTACGTGTTCCTACCATTCCTCATACCTGAGACTATGCCTACGCGGTTTAGGGTTTAGGGCAAAGCAGCGATAACTGTGGGAAAGATCCAAAATAATTAGGCCTCAGCCGAGTTTAGACCCAAGCTCTTAGGGCCCCAGCTTTCACTTTTGGAACCCCCTAGACCTACAAGCGGTTACTTAACTTTAAGCCTTTTCAACCGCAAACCCTAACTTAACTCCTAAACCTTTAACCCCTAAACTCCTAAGCCGGGCTTGAAGAACAGAGCATGAATTATTGGGCAACTGGCAAGACATCAAGATGCTTCAGTTCGAGGACTGGACAGGTGCTTTAAGGAATAACCACAAAGCCCAATATCACTTTAATTAGGGTTTATATACCTTGAAGCATAATTATTCGGGGGCATGCGTGCTCTAGATGTCTGACAGATGTACAGCTTAGGATCGCCCCTAGGGATCCAAAGAATCCAAATAAGGGTTTAGGGTTTACCCCATGGGATGATTATATGAAATGTTTCCCAAAATCAGGGGTACCATTTTGGGTTCCCCATAATAGGGATTATAATAATGTGGGGTGCTGATTAGTGTAGGGGGTGGGGGGCCCCTCCCCCCCCCCCAAACGAAAATGGGTCCCTCTTTAATATAGGGAGGGGCCCCCCCCCCCCAAACAAATCTGGATCCTAGGTTTTAATTGAAATTCAATAGGATGGATCAGGATCGGCTCGGATCATAGGTTTTATTCAAAATCAATAGGATGGATCAGGATCGGCTCGGATCCTAGGGTTGAATTAAGTTCAATAGGATGGATCAGGATCGGCTCGGATCTTAGGTTTAAATTAAATTCAATAGGATGGA
>CAJNIZ010005097.1:9544-20119 GCA_905231905.1 Symbiodinium pilosum | reverse complement strand
GTTTAGGGTTTAGGGATTTCCCAAACTTAGGGGTACCTTTTTAGGGGTCCCTAATAATAAGGATCGTAGTTTTTTTGGGGCCTATATTTTGGGAAACTACCGTGTATAAAGGAATAGGTATGGATATGGGGGTTAAGAAACCCTAAATCCTATATAACCCTATTATAGTATATACCCCTATATAACCCCTATACAATCCGAATATATACTCATTGTCCCTATATGGGTGGTTGTCAAAATTATGGTCTCTTTTTGGATCCCTTTTTGATAATACAGCACCTAGTATTTAGGGTACCCCGAAAGGGACCATAATTTTGACAACCACCCATGTATGGATATGAGGGTTTCTCAAAATAGGAAGTATCATTGGAAGTATCATTCTGCGGTCCTTATGATACGGATTGCAATATTTTGGAGTCTATATGGGCTTCCCCTGCTTATGGAAACTGCCATGCAGGGATCTGTAGGGGTGTATAAGGAAGCGTAGAGACATGTAGGGATATGTAGTGATATGGGGACCCCTATATAGGCTCCTTGTAATACTCAAGTAGGAGAGAGTACGTACCGCATCTGGCAAAAGCCCATGGACTGCAGGCCTTGCAGGCATCAAACAACAGGGGTTGCAATGGGCATAGGATATGCGAACCTGCGTCAAACACATGTCACTGTCCATAACTGCGCAACTAAGAAGATCACAGAAACATACGTGCCCTAGAGGTGAACCTTAGACCGCAAGCCTCAAAATCTCATCCGACAGCTATCCAAGATCCTAAGATGAAGTCCAGAAGGACTTATGAAGACGACGGAGGTTGCATGTGAAGCCTTGGAAAGTTCGGACCCTCGTACCGGAAAAATTTGTTGATCATGAATGTGGGAACTCTCCAGACGCGATCTCATTTTGGAAAACCCATGCGGGTAAGTGTTTGCTGCCGAGTAATTAGTTGCATGTGGTGGCCGAACCAAGTAAGATCATGTTCTGTTACCATCTCCATACCCAAAAGCACAATATGATCGCACTCTATTGGGGACTACAATAAAGGCTAGGGCTTTGGGTTTTGGGTTTTGAAGCCGCAAACGCGCTGTGGGGTAGACTATGCTCTAGTTATGAAAAATACTCAAGTTGTACAAGGATCACTGGGGAAGATCCTCATTCAGTAGTTGTTCAGGCTTCTAGACCACGCACTTGTTGAAGGCCCTCGACTTGGCAAACCCTCAATCCAAAGATACCCACCCAGGGTTTAGGGTTCAGGGTTCAGGGTTCAGCGTTTAGGGTTTAGGGTTTAGGGTCAGGGTAGAGCATAAACTGGAGGGTTTAGGGCTTAGGAAAAATGAAATGGAAATTATGCTTGCGTAGGACATTCCTGAGCGTTGCCTTCTTTCTTAACAAGAGGATTTGGGGATCCCGTTCAAGTCTGAGATGATGTTGAAAAGATTTGGGGTTTAGGATTTAGGGTTTAGGGCGTAGGATTTAGGTTTTAGGACTCCGACCCCCAAAAAACAGGATCTCATAGTCATCATATGCCTGTGACACTCCTAGACTAGGAGTATTCTCGTCACATGTTTATTATGAGGTCCGGATTTGAGGGTCGGAGTCGCTAAATCCTCTCAACATCATTGCCTTTCACCCAGACCACCTAAAATCCGCAGCTGCCCCCAAACAACCCATCTCTGCAGATTAGGATCCTACAGTGCTGAGGACTTGGCTCTTTTGGCAATATCTACCCCTGGTTGCTTGGGGTCCGGGGTGTTGTTGAGGGTTGGGTCAGTTAGGAAGTTTAGAGCACGGGCACCTAGATGCTAAGCACGGGGCGGCTGCAGTCGGTGCTGCCGGAGAGGAGGCGGCATCAAGCATTGCTTGAGGGGGGTGGGGGTGGTTGAGGGTCTGGTGCTACCCAGCTCTTGGTCCATGGTAATCTACTGGGATGATGTTATAGAACTTAATTTGAGTTACCATATTGGGGAAACCACATTCACAACTATAATGTAAACGTTATGCTAACTTAATTTAAGTTCTTTAACAGCAACCCAGTCTAGGGTAAAGTGGGGCACATGAGTTCAAGGCTTAACGGTCGAACGGATTTGGCGTCTGGGGGTTTACAGAGTCTTGCTGCCCCTGCATGGAACCTGCAAAAACATCTTCACGTGGATAACTCTGGGCAACCATTCGTGGGTCAGGTATTGGCAGTCTGTGTACTGAGATGTAATCAAATTAGGCGTTGATGTGGCTTTCAGGGGTGCAAGGTGTTCGGGTCTTCCCAGCATGCCGAGTCGAGCGCTTGAATTCCAGAAGCTTCGGTAGCCACGATCATGAATGATGGAAGTAATGTTGAAAAACAATTTGGGCCAGGGACTAACCTGGCCAAGTATAAACCATCGGCCCCACATACGGGCCCGCAAGCCCCACAGGCACCATGGATGACTAGAATGCCGCTTTAAAGGCTAAGGGCCCCTCATGCCATGCTTCCAACCGTTAGACTCTGGGCCCCACGGCCCCCTTAAGTTTCCTTTGAAGCAGGTAATCAACTAAACAACCCCCACCACCACCCCTGCCCTTCGTATGAAGTCCAATATACAAAGTCTCTTTTGGAGAATATGTCATACTAAGGTGTGGGGAGGGAGGTATTTTTCAAATAGTATGAAGGAACCTTAAACCCTGACCCTACATCGTAAACCCGAAGCCCTGAACCCTACGCCCCAAGCCCTAAACGGACTGTGGTATACGCAGGATTATGCAGGAATCTGCAACTCCGCGCCCTCAAGCAGAACCTATCCTGGCCCAACCCAGAAGCCTACACCTCAAGCCCCCAACCTATATTCCCCCTTAAGTACATAGAAGATGGGGTATGTGAGGATCTCATTCTGGTTCTGGCAAATTCCATAGCCCTCAAACCTGTAGTCGAAGTTTAAACCCTACTGCTTTGAAATCTCCACTTATCCCTAGCCCTGGGCCCCAGAAAAGTACCACCACTTTGGCAAACTGCTATGCGGAAGCCAGCCACTTTTTGGATGCTCGTTGCCGACTGCTCCCCCAACGTTGGAGGGATCCGGACAAACGACAGTTCCTGGCCCAGCAAAGGTTCAGAGGGTTAGAGTTTAGGGGGAAGAAGTTCGGATAGGGACCTAAACCCTACACTCTGAACTCCGCTAGGGCTTATGTTGGCAGGGTGCAGGGTTTTTGGCTTCAAGGTTTTGAGTCTTGGACGAGGCCCCTAACCCTGGACCCAGACCCTGACCCTAAATGCCATGACCCCAAAATCTTAACGCCACAACCCTGATCCCCTAGCCCTGATTCCTCAGCCCAAACCCTAATTTCAAGCCTAAACTTTACCATCCTTAACCCTCTTCGCCAAACCCTCCAATCCCCAAACCCTAAAACCTGTGACCCCAAACCCTAAACCCTAAATAGTAGCTGCCTTTTTCTTTTTCACTCCCCCTACAGTACTTAGGTCATTACCCCTGACAGTAACAGTTACCACGGTAGGTAATAGAGGGTACCATAGCACCTTAAAACGACCTCTTGACTTCTTCAAGTACAGACACTGTAAGGGGACCAAGAAAAACACTTAAACCCTAATCCCCAAACCTAAGTCCCTAAACCCTAAACCGTGATAAGCCTTAGCCCCCTAAACCTTGATTGAAACCCTAAACTCTAAATAATGGCTTCCATTTCTTGTCCATTCCCCTACATAGCCCCAGTATAACCCTAATATAACCCCTACATAAACACTATAAGCCCTATGGTTTCCATTTTCTTTTCCATTCCCCCTACATTACCCAGAACCCCCCAATTGGCCGACCTCGGAGCAAGGGGCCTCGCCGAGTAGACGCCTCACCTCTGGTAATAGGAGCATGCTGGTAGATAGGGTTTAGGGGTCTAGAGTGTAGGGATTTAGGGTTTAGGGTTTAGCGTTTAGGGGCTTAGGGGTTTAGGTGTTGAGGGTTTAGAGGTTTGGGGTTTTAGGATTTGGGGCTTTGGGGGGTTGGGGGCTTTGGAGTTTAGGGGTGTGGGTTTAGGGAATAAGGCTTCCAGGCAGGTATCCTTACGTAAGGCTTATACAAGGCTTATGTGGGGGACACTAGGACAATATAAGGGCTATGTAAGGCTTATATGGGGGCAACTACGTACCTGTAACTTCCTTAGATATAGGGTGGGTACTGCCCCTACCCAGTAACAGTCTATAAAAAGGGTAATAGTAAGGTCTTCATATCAAGATAGACTATACATGTTGTCCAACTGTTACTGAATGGGGTATCCATAACCCAGGGGCATTTCGGGGGTCTAGGCGAGTCTATAGATACACAGGGATCTACAGGGGGTATGAAGGGATATGTTGCCATATGTAGAAAGGGCATGGGGGGGGCTTAGGTTTCATAAGAGGGTTGTGGTAAACCCCAACCTCAACAAGTAAGACCCAATTCAATCATGTGCCCGCTCAGGTTGCCCAAGCTACTACTCTATGGGACTTTGCGATTTTCGCCTGTTTGTGTTGGACCTCATTGTGAATGTTAGGATTGGGATTGGGCAAGATCTGGGGCTCAGAAACTTAGTAAAGATGACATGGGTTCGGGGGGGTTGGATTTGGGGCTCAAGGTTTAAGACTCATTTAAGACTCCAGGTCTTGGGAGAGTTGAGGGTTGAGGTTTGAGGAACTTCTGGTGCGAAGGAGAAGAAAATGGAAACACAAAATACAAATCAAATCGCCGGGCTTTAAGGTTCATGGGGATCTAGGGTTTCAAGCAGGGCTGGTCCACGGATCTTGAGGCTTTGGCCTCTCAGTCTTCAAGGGGAATAGTGGTGTTCTGAAGCTTGGGGCTCCGGGTTTGGGGTTGAGGGAAAGACAAATCCTAAAGCCTATAAACCCAATAAAACCCTCTGAAGATGCCTTATTCCTAATTAAAACAGGTTGTCCCATGCCTCGTTGTGCGCTTCAAGCACAGCCGCCTCGGCAACGCGTTGAACCTCTGCAGCTCAGGGTGTCTCGGTCTCTTGCCGTTCAGGCTCTGGCGTTTTGGTTCAGGAGTTTCGGCTTAAGGGCTAGTGTCCGGGTCTAGACGTCATGGCCTCGTCGTTTGCTCCAAACTTAATCAAACCCTAGACCCTAAAAACCCTTGAACTGTAAACCCCAAGCCCCAAACTGTAAACTCCTGACCCCGAACCCTCAACCATGATCCCTCAACCCTAAACCCTATACCCTAATCCTTAATCCCTGAACCCTAAACCCTAACCCGAAACCCATCTTGAAAGGGTTTGAGGTTGTTAGTCACCCCAAGGATCAGGGCTCTTGGCTGCCCTGGGGGCTGCTAGGAGTGTAGGTAGCAGATGATTAGGGCTTAGGGTTTGGGGTTTGGGGCTTAGGGCTTAGAGTTTAGGGTTTAAGTCTTAGGGTTTAGGGCCTGGGGTTTAGGGTGTGGGGTGTAGGGCTCTTTAAGCTTCAGACATTGGGGCCCTTTAGAGTTTCAGGTTTAGAATTTAGGGAACATCTCCTTCGGGCTTTCTGGGAATATCTCGCTTGAGAATAGATTCGAGGTGCTCTCTGTGGGGTTGGGTTGCTTACGTGTTTTGCGCAAGTATGTGAGGCACCTAGACGGTACACTCAACACAAGTCCTAGAGGTTAGAATTGTTCATGAAGACACTGCAGAATGACACAACGCTAAACAGGAGATGTACTCATCGAGACATCATGCACAGACACAGCACCAAGAGATGCCATCAAGCGCAACACAACATGGAAAGTAGAACAATGCCCACATGCTTGAATTGACAAACCCTAATCCCTGAATCACCTCAACCCTTTACATCCCGAAATACCACAGCGTATATATGGATGCTTCTCAGAAACTATCCCTACGTCCCTATGTAACCCCCAATGAACACGCCCAATCACATTATTTCGAGAACTCCTAGAAACCCCTGAAGGCTACACCTAATCCCTGCAACCCTAGACCCTAAACCCCAATCCTAAGCCCTAAATCCTGGCGCCCAAGCCGGGTCAGCAATCCTAAGCCGTAATCCTACACCTTAAACCCTAAATCCGAAACTCCAAACCCTAGACCCTACTCCTAAACCCTAAACCCTTACCCTAAATCCTCAAACCCTCAAACCCCAAAGCTCCACAACCCTCAACCCTAAGAGTCTCCAAAGCATTGCATAGGTACCTCTTCGGCAGCTGCGGTCGCTCGCTGCTCCAGGTCTTTGGCCTGGCGCACGCACCCCAAGGCTTTATCAAGACCAGGGTGCCCTGTCGGGTTTGGGGCCTCGGGTTTAGGGCTTTGGGTTTAGGGTTGAGAGTTTAGGGTTTAAGGTTGAGGGCTTAGGTCAAGGGCTTGGGGTTTATGATTCAAGGGCTACCTTAGGGGCCTAAAGTAAAAAAGTTTCGAGTTATTTTTCAAGTCTGTTCGAACTGTTCTACACCTATGCTGAACTTGGAACCCCCATTCAACCTCTGCTGCGTCTTAAGGTTTCTAGCCTTGCTCATGGGGACATATGCTACCTTCACTCGTGCCCCGACGAAAAATGTCGACTTCAAGGCGAACGATGGCCTATTTAGGAGCTTATTCAAGCCTTGTTTCGGGCTGGGGTAGTGCAGGACTCTATAGTGTGCAGATTTTAGAGTTCATTGCCTCCCCAACGCTCATGAAAAGAATAACGCAAGAATGATGCTTGAACAGCCTTGAAATTACCTAGCAGTCCACGTCCTGGAGAAACAACTCCATAAGCCCTAGAGCCTAAGCCCTGAACCCTACGCCCTAAAAACCCTGATGCTTGAGACCCACCACCCTGAACAGCAAACCCCTAAAGCCCTCAAGCCTGTAGTCCCCCTTCAGTAGATAGAATCTGGCTTGGGGTATAGTATAATAAGATCTCCCTATACCCTACTTCAAGGTGGCTATAGACTCTAACACCTAGACCCAAAACCTCCCCAACCACTTAGACCCTTAGGCCCAACAACTTGTAGAGTCAGGGGCGCCTGGTATGTAGCTTTAGGGTGTAGGGTTTCGGGTTTATTACCATCACTTAGGGTTGGGGGGGTGTCATTTTAGTTTAGAATTCTTGAACAGTGTAAATTTTACAATCAAGGAAAATCTGGGGACCCTAAGTAATGGCAAGTCTTTCTGGGCTTGAGGGTTTAGGGTTTAGGCTGTGGGGGTTACAGGCATAAATATTGAGTTACCCCCCCAACCCAAAGCCGCAAACATCAAATCCTAAACCCTAAACATTGAACTCTATACTAGTCCTCCTGACATCCCAAGTAGGGGCCATGTGGGCCTCTCCCAACACTGCGCCGAAGACTGTCAGGCGACGATCTGCCTCTTGTCCCCAGGCCTTTTGGACCAAGGTCTAGGGTTTATAGGGTGTATAGGTTTGTAGGGTTGGGGGTCGGTTTAGGATTTAAGGTTTAGGGTGTATAACCCCTTTTCAAATCAAGGTAGTGTATAGGTTTGTACGGTTTGGGGTAGGTTAGGGTTTGGGGTTTAGGGTTTTTAGGGTGTGTAGGTTTATAGGGTTTATGGGGTTCATAGGGTTTCTAACCCTTTTTGAAAGCGAGGCAGTCTTTGAAGGGCTTTTTTGTTGTTCCACGTCAACGTGAAAACGCTCCAACCCCTCATGGCGTACAGACATGCACAGACCATGAGAGCTATAGTCTAAACTCCAAGTATCCCTCTTAATAGCCCCTATCATACACCAATCATCTCCTATATAGGCCCGTTAAATAGTTTCAGGGGGTGTATCGGTTGAGGGCTGGCACCTATCAACTTTTGGTTCAAAAAACACGGTCTTTAATCTTGACCAGCCAAGACATGCTGCCTCTTCCTTAGATTTAGCCAAGATCTCATTGGAGCTCCCTTTTACCACGAGCCTCCGGAAAATTCAGAACCACAGTGCCCTGAATCACTTGCGGGCCTCGACTGCCGACAGCCTCGTCCGCAGCTCACCCTGAAAAGTTTGGGGGGTTAGGGTTTTACTGAAAAGTTTACTGGGATGGGTCTAGGGTTCAGGGTTTAAGGTTTAAAGATTATGGGCAGGGGGCACCCTGAACCCCAAACAAATAAATCTCAACTAAACCTCACACCCCGAAGAGACGGGCCCCCTACTTTTTTGGAAACCCCATTGTCAAGATGGCTGGAAGCAACAGGATGCACACACCTCTACACAAGTTAAGGCTTCAGGGCTTAGGGTTTCAGGCTTGGGGCATATGAGTCGGGCTCTGCGGTAGAAGGTTGAGAGTTTGGAGTGTCTAGGGTTGGGGTTTGGGGGGTAACGTCTGGGATCGAGGGTTGAGGAGGGCTCAGGGCCTAAGGTCAAGCAGCAAAGACTCAGGATTGAGGTTTACTTGGAGGGTCATGTGGACTTAGTAAGTAGGCAAATATCCCCTATAACCAAAAAAATAAACCGAATTATCCCCGTACTAAGTCCCCATGACCCTGAACCCTAAACCCCGAACCCTACAGCAGTTTCCATTTCTTTTCCATAACTAACCTACTCAGGATTAAGGGTTTTAGGGTTCAGGGTGTAGGATTGAATGCTTGTCGTTCAGGGGTCAAGGCCCCTCTTGCTTTTCGAAGCCGAGGCTTCCGAAGCCGCTGTCCCAAAACGGTCCAAACACTAAGCTTGCTTGGAGGGTCATGGGGACTTAGTAGGTAGGTTAATAATGGAAAAAATGGAAACTACTGTAGGGTTTAGGGTTTAGGGTCATGGGGGCTTAGCAAGTAGGTTAAGAATAAGGACCATTGGGGTTATTACATGGCTTACAGGGGTTATTAGCCTGCTTGCTAAGCCCCCATGACCCTCCAAGTGGTTGCTGCCGAGGAACTTACACCAAGTCACCAGAGTAGGGCTAAGGGTTTAGGGGTTTGGATTAATGAAGTTACGTAATGGCGAATCAAATCATATTTCGGGTACATAACAAAGACAACAGGATTTTGTAGGGTTTCCTTGCCGATGTAACTTAATTTCAAAGTACATACCTTGGCAGCTGAAGCATGAACCTTAAAGACACGTCATAAAGACAGCATCTGGACTTCGCAAGCGCCAACCTCCTCAAATAGGACCCTGTTTGCTATATTTGTATGACGGTCATAGGATTCCAGCTTTGCGGTTTAAATGACTTCCCAAGACCATCGTATCATATAGGGGCCTAAATACTTATCAACATTATGGTTCCATATTCCTTGTATAACTATGGTATGTGCTACATCAAATGGACCTCACAATCATGTTGGTAATTATTTTGGGCGCCCTAAGCCCCAAACCCTAAGCCCCAAACCCTAGGCCCTAAACCCTAAACCCTAAGCCCTAGGCCCCAAACCCTAGCTACCACGTCATGGCTGTGGCCGAGACCAAAGCCAAACTGCAAAACACCCAATGCTTTACGGCTTAGGGCTTAGGATCTAGGGAACTATACAGGGGGTCTATAGGGAGTATAAAGGGTTTTCAGGGATTGAATAGGGATCATACAGGGGTTATGTAGGATTTATTGTCTAGGGCGCTGGCAGGGCAAACCCGCAAAATTGGAAAGTTGCAAGCCTACATTGACAATCTATTTCCGAGTACCCCAAACCCTAAACCCTAAACCCCAAACCCTAAACCCTAAACCCTAAACCCTAAACCCCAACCCTGAGGACCTGAACCAAAACTCTTTCGAGATCTGTTTCCTGCTCCCAGAGCTCAACCTGAATCCTTATCACCGGAACGCGAAACCTCAACCTTACACCTTGGACCCCTATGTTTCGACATACCCAGATCATAGACCCGAGGCTACTGTTGAGACTGCTAATCCGGCATGACCTTGTTGTACTTTGGGCTTTAAGGTTTAGGTACTAAGCACCATGCAAATGTAAGATGTTCGGACTCAAGCTCTAAGCCCTGAACCCTTAACTCAACATCCTAACCCCGAAATCCTAATGCAGACCCTTGATTAATAAATCCCCTCCCCTTAATAGGGTGTATAATTACTGGGGAACCTAAGATCAAGGCCCTAAAAAGCGGGGCTCTTTTAATCAGGGGTCTACATTCAACCCTTAACTCTCAATCCTAAACCCTTAACCCTTAACCCTAAACCCGAAACATGCTAACCATACTGAGGGATGATGGTAGGCCTCCAATGCGTTCACGCGCGCCGAGAGGCCCTTCATTGCGGCCTCAGGGCTGCTGAGGGAGATACACGGGTTTGAATGGGGTTTAGGGCTTAAGGTTTAGGGTTTAAGGTATGGAGGTCTCCATACTTACTCTAAATCCTGAACAGATTCTCTCAGAATAATTTCAGCTCCCAACTTAAGGCAATTTTGGTACTATTCCCCTATATAAACCAGCATTTAGGGTGAGGTTGGGTGGGGTCGCTTTAAATTACCCAGCTAAACCCTACTGTAAACCCTAAACCCTTTATGAGGGCAACGGGACCTCGTTGGCAACCCCACGGTGTTCAGGTTGAGGGTCCAATGTTTGCGGCTCAGGGCTGCCTGGACCTCAAAAGTAGGCCAAACATAATCCAAATCCGAAAAAATGCCGAGAATGCTGACAGTCTACAATTTAACATGCCAGTGTGTGTGTGTGTGGGCCCCCAGGTCCACACGGG
>CAJNIZ010005096.1:9205-19711 GCA_905231905.1 Symbiodinium pilosum | reverse complement strand
TAAACCCTAAACCCTAAAGTGTAGAGTTTCTCAGATTGAAAGGGTGAGGGTTTAGCGCTCAAACTCTTAGGTTTCGAAATTAGGGCGTTCTTTTGTTGCACCTTTTTCCGGAATATCAGGTTTAGGGTTTGTAAGGTTTTTAATTGGTTCAGGATTTGAGACTCAGAGTTTAGGTTTGAAGGCTTGGGGCTTAGGATTGGGATTTAGAGTGCTCCAGGGTTCGGAGGATGTATGGGGTGGGGTTTCAGGTCCTGCCCTCATGGCTAGCGTAATTGGCCCGTCCTCAGCAAGGAGATGAATAGTTTCGATGTGATGTTCCATCATTCTTCTTTTGATGCTCCACTATTCGCCCTAGGCCCTAGACTCAACAATCCCACAACTTGCATCCTAATCCGTCAACCCTGAACCTTAAACCCGAATCCCTGAACCCATGAACCCCCATGATGCTTCCTAGGAGAAACGGGTGTCCTGCAAGCTGCCGAATTCACATATGGTGGGTTCTCCTTACCATTCCCTCTGTGTTAACCTTAATTTGCCCTATTCATCCCCAAAATAAGCTTGATTCCGGGTGGGGGTGGAAGGGAACTTGCTCTCATCAGCACCCTTCCCGGTACTTCTTGCCGGGCGGCATGGGTTTAGGCTTTATTGGAATTCTTGTAAGCCACCCGACAAAGATCTACGCAGGAGCCTCTGCGTAGTTTATATCACATGCAGCATGTACGAATATACACATATAAGGATACACGGGCCTGAATCTTTGTAAATGCGCTCATGCTGAAGTGTGACGAACAGTGAACGGGGTTGAGAATGCATTCGTTCTTGGAACGCCGAATCGTTCCTTTGAATGAAGGGTTGAATTGTGATACTTATGCTGATTCGTTAGTCATCCTCTGAAGTTTTGGAGTGTGCTTATGCAACTGGGCTAGCATCCGGAAGCCCCACACCCAAGAACCATATCGCCTGCAGCACGCTCGAGACACAACATGTAACCCGTCGCAACAAAAATACCGATGTGGGGGATTTGAGCGAGCGAATTAGGGGTCCACTTCTGGGGGGTCCTGAGGTATTGTGGGGTATTAAAGGGAAAGGGGTACCGTTTATAAACTTTAGGGCCCAGTGTAAGTATTATCTTCAGACCTTGGGGCCGACTGTAGGCTGTATTTGTAGACCTTGGGGCCCTATGTAGGCATGGTTTGTAGACTTAAAGCCTGAGGTTATCAAAGGGCTCAAAAGGTGGGATGAAAGAATTGGGGGTACAGTATAGGAAATAAAAATTGGGGTGCAGTATAGGAAAGAAGCCCCAATATTAGTAGAGATTATACTAAGGATCCCCTAACCCACCTACCTTCATACCGCTTTTCGAGCCCCCTGAGGTTATAACCCTCAACGAAAACTTCAGCTATCGCGAGCTGGCGTCCTCTGATCGCCGCACATGGGCAAATATCTTCTCGAGGTCCTGCCAGCAACGGTGTTGCCTTAAGGGTCCAAGGACCGAAAGATTAGGGCTTTAGGTCCCAAATACCATTCAGATTAGAGTATTAGGGCCCTACAGCCCATTATTCGAGTCCTTGGACACTTAGGGTTATACACCAGGCACAACAGGCCCACAATTTACTTCCCAGTACCCTCCCCAAAAGTAGCAATTGAAGCCAAGGTGTGGCAGTACATGATGCAAAGACAGCTGTCTGCTGAAAATTGGGCTCTATAATTATATACATATATATATATAGTCCCAAACTGCTTCAATTCCGGAACTCCAGCAAGTGCGCTGTGGACATGCGAAACTCTGAAGCCGTTATATAGAGTCCCTCTTAAGTAGATAGAATATGGGGTATATGGGGATCTCATCATAATATACCCAAAGCCACATTCTATCTACTTAAGGGGGACTATATATACACATGCGCACATATGTAGGTTTCACCTGCTTTTGGGGAAGGTAGCGTATCGTTCCAAGTTGTAGTATCCGATCTTGAGAGTCCCTGGACTCTGTGCATATACGGGAGACTTGATTTTAAGGCCCATCTGGAACATTGGGGAAAACAGAGATGCTATAGGCTTTTGTGAACATTAGCGAGCTAAGTCGAGCATCTGACTGCAGCACTGATAGCTTAGTCTATTCTTACCCGAAAGCCTTATTCACTTCTTCCAAGAGGCCCTAAGACCCTACACACTATGAGTCTGAGTGCTATAGCCAGCATCTGAGTACAATCGGACATGGGGTTACTTGGAGGCTCGAGACACTCCCAAAATCGTCTTCTTCAGCGGATTTTACGGGATTGTGAGTAATCAGAAGTACGCAAAGACAGTGCCCTCCAACAGGAGAGAACTAACTATAATTACAGGTAGGTACCATAACCTCGTTTGGGGTCCTTACCACACAACCTGTGGCTACTAGCAGCTAGCATGAACCTGCAGGTAGAGAGGCTTACACAAGCCGGGCCAGAGAAATCTTGACCGTGCGGAAGGTATGAAGCAGGCATTCTGCGGCTAGGTCTTTTGACCAGTTTTGACCCTAAATATTCAACCCTTCAAACCCCCAAATCCGCGTAAAAAAAAGGCTAGATAAATTAGCATCGATAGGACGATTGCATCTTAGCGTCAGGACTTCACTAGGGTTCAGGGCTTAGGGATTCAGAGTTAGGGCTTGTGGACCCCTAAGCCCCAAACCCCCGAAACCCTAAACTCTTGGGGCTGGGGAGCAGGGCTTGCGTCTGAAGGGCTTGGGTTTCAGGGATTTGGCTTAGGGCTTGGGGATTAGGGTTTAGGATTTAAGGTTTGGGGATTAGGGTGTGGGGCATCAATACACGAAGTCTTCACATAAGTCTCAGTATCCGGCATCCTGTTTTCATCCTGTTTTGAAAGTGCATGCAAAACACTAACGTCAACATGATCATAGTACTCTACTAGTAGGGTAGGGTTTTGGGTTTTGGGTTGAAATTCTACACCTGGAATAGCTGAGCTGGAATAGGACCTCGCAATCGACCAAGTTGCCAAACGAAGCCTACATGCCCTTCCCACGTGTATCAAACATGCATCCATTCAATCGAACATGCCCCTGTATAAGCGTGTTCCATATCAAGGGTAGCGAACAGGTAAGACTGCATTACTGCAGACCCGGCTAAAGTAGCAAACCCTAAGCTCCTTAAAAACATAGGTGGAAAGACTTGAGTTTGGGGTATACGGGGCTGGAGGTTGCTCACCAAGTTCCCAACCATAAACCGTAAACGAGTACCAAGGCTTTCAGAATCTTCCAGGGGATGAGGGTTTGGGCTACAGATCGTGGCGCGCGGGCTTTGAGTCCTCTTCTACAATGTTGAAGAGATCTTTGTCGAGGTCCTGCACGACGAAACATCTTTGCAGAATATTCGCCCAGAGCCCCGGGCACAAAACTCTGAACACCAAACAAGTCAATCGTAAGAGTTTCGAGTGTTGACACGAACACGCTACAATGTCTTGGGACACTGATAGAGAATAGTAGTTTCCATAACTAGGGGGAATCTTCTGCAGCAAGGCGTCTATGCTACACTTCTATTCAAGGTAGCGCTCGTCGTCCATACCCTGGTGCAAAATTGCCTAGGGCAACACAGACTCTCTAGCGAATCCAAAGCCCTTCCGAAAAACCAAAACAAGGTACCCTGCCCCACCCTAAACCCCAACACCCTAAACCCCTAAACCCCAAACCCCTAAACCCTAAACCCTCGTTCATGCGTTCCTGCAAGCAACCATGGATCCATCCTGCAGAATAGGGCCTGCGCCCGGCTCATGTCTCTTTCCAGAGAGGCTGTCCGAAATTGCTAGGGTACCTAGACGCGAAGATGAAATGATATTCCTTCATGACTCTTGGGCTTTAGATTTCATAGTTGCTTCAAAGGCTGTACTCTCTCATTGTTCCAGTCTATCTCAAGCTTCAAATTCCATCCACCAAGTCCTCCACACATAACCCCAGCCCTAGCAGCAGCATGCCTTTATTTGTTCTTCGAGCTGGGTCAGCTCTTCCACAGTGGGCATGACCTCTGATGGCCCCAAGTGCTTGAAAGCTCCGGGGACTTGCTGACTACTTATAATTTGTGCCTATAACCCTACTCATCATTGGGATACCTACATAAGTCCAGTTAGGGGGACTATACATAAGTAAGGTTATAGGCCCAGGTACAAGTAGTTACTAAGTCTCATGAGCTTGCAAGTGGGGACCCCAGAGGCCACGTAGAGTTTAGGGTTCTGGCGTTCAGAGCTTCACATGTTGGGCTTAGGGCTAAGGGGTTGCCTGCCGTATGAGGAATTCCCAACACAGTGGAAAATGACTTTCCCGCATAATAAAGGTAGCAGCACACGGGCATAGGGGAACCCCTGGTTTTGGACATCTCGAGTCCGACAGCTCAGCATCAGCCGAGCCACAATGCACAGTCACCGATGCTCCTAATCAACCCGATCTGCATGTAGCAACACAGGGTGTAGTTGGATAGAACCATATGTAAATTTGACTCTTCTGCCTTTAGGGTTTAGGGTTCAGGGTTTAGGGTTTAGGCCAATTCTAAACCCAGTTATGAGCAGATACTAAACCGCATGAGCTCCGAAGCAGACTTTGGATTCCCGAACCTTGAGCTTCCCGAATGCCCGAATCCCAATGACTAGAACCCTGAACTCCCCAAACCCTAAGCCCTAAATCCGATTCCCTAGGCCGCAAACCTTAAACCCTACGTTCTTAACCCTACATCCTCAACCCTTAACTCTGAACCCTTCATTCTAAGCCCTAAACTCTAAAATCTCACAGCCCAAGCCCTAAACCCCAAACGCTAAGTATCAAACCCCACAAGCCCAAGCCCTGAACCAAAAAACCCAACCCGACAACACTAAATAGTAGTTGCCATTTTCTATTCCATTATCCCAACATTACCTCCATACATACCCTAGTAAAATGTAGTAGTTTCCATTTGTCCTCTCCATTACCCCAATATAACCCTAATATTATCCCTATAGATCTCTTTAAGGGACCTAGGATTTCCATTTTCTTTTCCATTATCTCAATATGTCCCGAGAGAATCCAGGGGATGCCAAGAAAGGGACTTCCCCCTCAGGTGGCGGGATGCCTGCCTGGCCGTCATGGCGAGGTTCACTTATTTTCGATCAGATAGGGATACATAGGGTTATATGGGGATATATAGGGATACATGGGACAATAAAGGAATATATAGGGATGTATGAGGACATATAGGAATGTATGGGGGCATATTAGGTTGATGAGGGTATATAGGGTTCAGGGTTCAGGGCTTGAGGGCTTGAAGACGGTCAGGTCATAGTGGGGAATCAGATGGAAAAGAAACATGAAGAACGTAGAAGTGGGTTTGATGGATGGGCTTTCTCAAAGGTAGTATAAGGAGCCTTCTTGAGGAAGATATTTAGGCATGGATTGAGGTTTTTTAGGTTTAGGGCTTAGGCCTTAGGGTTTCAGGCTTTAGGTTAGGGTCTAACAGTTAGTTAGGGGTTAGAGTACAGGTGTAGTTGATTGGGATCATAGCTTTTATGCAGGTTCCAGCATTCCTAGCTCCAGTACGACCCAAGAATTCATAATACCACTCCCCCACGGAAACATGACACCTGAGAAGGGGTCCCTAGTAGTCTGCTTAGTAGACTGCTGCACCTTCATGACTCCGTAGGGTCCACGTAGCAAATAGTTGGTTGAATACTTGGGGCTTGAACCATTGTACCAACCTTAAACTGTAACACAAACTTTGTGGAAGTATATGAGCATTGAGCAGTTGGTCCCTTTGTCTTAGCTTCGGGGTGGGTAAGCAATGAGCAGGTTTGCTTGGGAACGTCCGCCAAGCTCTAAAATTCTTAGCCCTGCATTTTCGCAGATTCAGGGCCCTAGCCCTAAGCCAATCTAAACCCTAAATGCCTGGACCCTAAAACCCTCAAAGCCCTAGACCCTAAACCTACACCACGGGACCTCCCAAATCAAAGAAAACTTACCCTAACGGTCTAAGTACCCAATAATCATATACTTACCCAAAACCTGTACTTTGATCCTATTACCCCAATCCCAAGTACCTAATTATTGGGTACATGGACCCTCTGGGTTATACACTGAGGAAAGAATGGCCTCCTGACTTTGAATCCTTGGCTAAGCCTTGAACCCTAAACTGGGTTGCTGCTAGGGAGCTTGAATTAAGTTGCCATAATGGGTATGTATATATATATATATATAGGTTTTGCATAGGGTTTCCGAAATATAGTAACTTCAACTAAATTCCTTAACAACAACCCAGTAAACCCTAGGAACCTGCCTTGAAATTCTCATAGCTTTGGGATCTTGACTGGTAAAGGCGAAGATCTCGAACTGTCTTGTTGATGGCCTGTCATTCAGGGAGGAGGTTCTGAAGGTAGTAGCCTTCCAGCTACTAGTAAGACTCTATGTAGCGCTGAAAACTCACAGATACCCAAACTTCTGCCGCGCATATCCCTGGCACGACCGCGTTGCGGCCCAACCTAAAGCTAGGTGGCGCCGCAACCAAAAGAATGACACCCAACGGTGGATATACGTGTCTACCCAAAGATGATCTTGCTTGCTGCAAATGAAGCCTAACAAGAAACAACAACGAAATGGTTTCGGGTCATGGACATTGACATCTTCTCTCGCAACATGATCGTCAGCTTTTTGGTGTATCAGTCTACCCTCAGGCTACCGTTTCATGTCTTTTTGGGGGTTTAGGGTTTACGGTATACTACTAGTTAGGACTACGCTCACTGAACAAAAGCCTAAGAAAGCTAAACAGGAAGCTACAGAACAGCCGTGGGAATAGTCTTAACATGCAACGTTTTCAGTGGGAGCCCCTTCTACTGGGCTGGGAAACGGAGGAAATATGAAAAGAAAGGGGGTGACAAGGAGGCCCTAAGCCCTAAGAGGTAAACCCTTAGACCTTAAACCGGCTCCTTAAAGGACTGTAGAGGGATGGGCTGCTGCGATACTAAAGGAAAGGGGGCTACGAGAAGGCTCCTTAAAGTGTTGTATAAGGATGCTGTGAGAACTGTCGCTTTCACAGGTTGAACAAGCCTGCAGTGTCGGGATTAAATCATGGTCTTGGTGGGCGTTTGGAGCCTTTTGAGAAATAGTAGTATCTAGAGGGCCTTCATGCAACCAATAGGGGGAAATATCTAAGCGTCCCAAAGGCCAACCCAGTGGTATATAGGGGCTATTATCCCAAGATAAGGCTACATAGGAGCTACAGTATTGATGCCATATAAGAGTACATAGAGGCTGACATCCCGATAATGGAGAATCAACGTGAAAAAGCAGGGACATGAAATGGAAGCCGGAGTGGTATGGTGTTTAGTAGAGATGATTGCCAGTATGATGGTCCTACAGAAAATGGTAACTGGGGTTTGACCCCTATATCCCTAGGATGTCCCACCCCCATATCCCTAGGATGTCCCCATATTAATCCCCATAAGCTACAAGGTCCCTATTAGGAGTCCCTCCAAAAGTCCTTAGAAGAAAAGACTACAGCCAAGGCCCGGGAGCTGAGGTGTAAAATGGACTGCTGGCTCAATGGTCTCAACTGCAGTACTGCGAGCAAAACACCCAATCCATTCTGGAGCACTTCGTCCATTTGTTGCAGCGTTCATGATTGTGGGTTGTATGACAACGCTTCCTTGGAGTTCAAATCCGGTGCAGGCCGTCTTGTCGGCAGCTGTGTAGACCTTTATGCCCATTTGCCATGCGGCAAACGCAGATGGAATGTACTCATCAGTGATTGACCCGCGGTATCGCTTCAACGCGCCAAACTACTGCTTTGAATTATGGCTTAGGGTTTAGGATGCAGGGTCGCATTCCCAACTGGTGATCTCACATTTTCAAAGACAGCGCAGATAATTTACATAAGTGAGTACTGCAATCTTTCCAACATGGCCCTTTGAGATACCATTTCTCGGCCACACTTCAGCCACACGGGTTGGGGTTAAGGGTTTGGGACCATCAGGGGTCAGGGCTCAGGGTCTTGGGGTTTAGGCGGGTCATGAAGGGTTCATGGAGGGTGTGGAGGACTCCAATGATTGGGGGCAGCTTCCAACAAAAACATCCTTCAAAGTTCTTTTGATCAATATGGCCCCTCCGGGGATACTACATCCTACAAAATCATGGCTCACATCAGTGCCTGATCCTGAAACCCGAAACTCTCGAAGTTTAGCCAGATACCCTAAACCTCAAAATTGAATCATACACCCCTAGCTAGAAACCCGGGTAATTCAGAATAATTCCACCTCCCAGTTTAAGGCCATTGTGGTACTTTTCTCTATGTAAACCACCATTTAGGGTGAGGTCGGGTGAAGTCGCTTTAAGTTGCGCAGCTGAAGCAAGACGAAACATATGCGGCTTCTCGCAAGCCTGGTAACTCCAAAGCTTAGCCCTGTTTGAACATCATATTTAAGTTTCTCAGCCACTCTCTCAGACTCTTCCACAGACACCCCATAACCCCTTTTGTGATCCCCATATCTTCACAGGGCCGCAAGTGCCCCCAGTCTTTGTTTGACAAACTTCTATATGGCAGGTTGTCAAAATCATGCCACCAATTTCATTCAACATGATAACATGCTGTTCGTGCCCCCAAATCTACTCTCCCTAAACCCTAAACCAAAAACCCTAAACTCGGCAGCCTCCTTCATAGCCTGCAAAGGCAGAGGCTTGGGACTTATGACGGGCTGAGGGTGCGGTAACCTGAAATCCTATCAGTTGCTTTGACTTCTTATATGGAGGTTTCCCAATATTAGGGGTCCCTTTTCGGGGTCCCCATCATAAGGATTCTCGCATATTGGGGTCTATATTGGGGTCCCCTAAGTTTGGAAAATACCATATAGGTGCATCTATTAATCTGAAGGCAAACCAGGATGAAGGTAACCCTATTTAGGGGTCTAGGATTTGATGGTGTAGGGTTTAGGGTCCAAAGTCGTTTTTGAGGCAAGTACCGCCAACAAGGCACAACATGTACGCAATCCTCCAGCTACCAGGCAAAAGCGCAGGCATACCTTGCCAAATATCCAGGACCCTCCTTGTACCCTTTAGTAGGGGTATACTGTCCCTAATAGTGGGTATTTAGGGTATATGGAGGGTAGAAGGAGGGTCTAGGATTATAACCGCTGACAGAGTTCTGTCAAAGAAGGAATCTACTGTGTCCACCCTTGCGGCCACTTCAATACATGCAATTTCATGGGCAGTCTTGAGTGACAACAGTCTGCATCCCCCAAAGACGGTTGTGATTTCAAATGGACTGTAGTCTAAACTCCACAAATAGAGGTGGTTATAAGGGGGGTTATATAGGGGGCTTTAAGGGGAATGTTATAGAGCTTTTTCAGGAGGCTACGACGAGTTTAAACTATAGCTCACATGGCCATAGCAATGGCTATCCTACTTGTTACCCCTGTTCGGCTATCCATTAACTAGCGAGACTTGCTGTTTTTGGGAAATGCACAAACTGCCTGCAAAGTGCATGGAAACCTGGATCCAATGGATTTGAGCTGGTTTCCTGCAGGATGTTCTATTCGAGGTTAAGGGTCAACGCCTTGCTCCTTCATTACGATCTACGTGATGCTGCAAGGGGGCTTTCACAATTTGTTGGTCCCTTTTTGGCGGGAGTGATAATTTTAAACTGGGGTGCCCCCAGTTGTGGAAATTACCACAAAGGACTTGGAGCTTCGAGTGTTGAGATCTGTGCCCTCTTCTCCTCCGCTTTGAAATACTAAGTTCTGATGTTTTGGGTTAGAGTTTAGGTTCTAGGGTCAAGCAAGCCGATGTGCAAGGTGCGCGCCGGGCAAGCAAGACACGTGGCCGGGATGCATACACGTCATCGTCAGAATCCCCATGTGTCCCGTACCTATGAGAAAATCCCGGAGTCCCAAAGAGGAGTCTCCCAGAAAGGTGCCTTGAGGGCCCGGGTATACTTCATCTATGTATTACGTATCTGGCTACACATTGAAATAGCGACATATGTATACATCCTTGCCACCAGAAGTCCTTGCACATACATACATGTCAGTACACTGGTACCTGGACCCGTTATCAGAAAACTGCTCGCAGTAGCGCAAAGCCGGCATTGGAGGTGTGGTTGCCAAATTGTTCAGGTACCTTGTATGATAACTAAATCCTTCGGCACCTAGGCACTCATCTACCTAAACAGGAAATCACCCAATTATGTCTCATATAATCTCTATCCCTTTCTTCTTTCTTCTCTCTTTCTCTCTCTCTCTCTCTCTCTCTCCCTCTCTCTCTCTCTCTCTCTCTCTCTTTATATACATATATATATAGATATATATATATATAGATACATGCACATATGTACCTGGACGCTTCGGGGTTTCACAGCCCATCACGCTAACCCTCATGCTCCTCCGCAAGAGTGACTGGAGGCCGCGGAAACCATGCAATGGAACGAATGGCCATTGTACAGCGCAGATGAGCAAGATCTTCGCAAGGGTGCTGCTATGGAACTTAAACTGAACCCTACACCCTAAACC
>CAJNIZ010005095.1:0-12346 GCA_905231905.1 Symbiodinium pilosum | reverse complement strand
GGCTACCATTTAGATGCTTGCTCATGTGGTTCCAATTGACAGCGTTTGTGGCTGCCAGTTGGCTAGCAGCCACTTGCAGCCAAACCCTGAGTGCTGTGCATTGCAAGTCTCCATTGCTTTGGTCATCGTGCAGGTTAACCACCTTTCCTTTAATCACGCTGTCCAATTCACAGAGGCAGAGCTCCTTGTGAAGAATGGCTTGGGTTTATGATTTGGAGGTAGCAAACAAGGGCCCAAATTTCCAGCTACAGCGCGGGCATCTTATAGAGCCCCAGTTTGCGCCAAGCCGTGTGAGGGCATGCCTCATTCGGTGTTGTGCAATTTTGATTCCAGTTCTGCTTCCTCATTGTTGAGACGGTTCATGCCAAATGCTGCCGGGTACATCTCAATCTCGTCTTGGGGCCTTTTCACAAGCAGAATTCCCAACAGGGTTTGCTGGGGCCGGCTGCGGTGTATAGACGTTGGCATCACAAGCGCTGTGTGGCCAACTACTCCATCGCTTGCGGGTAAGTAGGTGCAAATGCCGCATGTTTGTCTTGGAAAGGAAATCGACCAAAGACAATTGCCGCGAACGTTGAGATCTTTAGCTGGACATTTCTCTTCGTGCCCAGTTTGCTCTTTACCAGCAGGCGCGGGTAGCCTTGGGCATGGCTCGCTGGCTGTTAGCTAGCTAGGGGTGCCATTTCAGAGCATGTGCTTTCAATTGACAGCGTTTGTGGCTGCCAGTTGGCTAGCAGCCACTTGCAGCCAAACCTTGAGTGTTGTGCATTGCAAGCCTCCATTGCTTTGGTCATCGTGCAGGTTAACCACCTTTCCTTTCTGGTAGGAGGTCCTGGCCACGCAATACTGAATATGAGCGGGATAGGGGTGTTTTGCGCTACTAGCAGGAGAGTCACATCTAAAGCTCCTTGTAGAAGCTTGCCATTGGTGTGCCTTCTTTCTTGCCTTTGAAAACAATCTCACACCTGGGCATGTCCAATTTCCGCCGCAAGCCTCGGACCAAAGCCGTTCGCGGCGCAGAAGATGTCCTTGAGAACGTCACTGATTTGGAAGTTCAGAGCTTAGGGGCTTTGTTGTGCGCAAGACACTAGATCAATCCTAGCCCTGACAGAGTGGACCAGAAACTCCAAACTGGGCGTCTTCGACAAGATGTTGGTCGAGACAACGGGGACATGGGATGCTGGCGCTAGCATCGTTATCAAGCACATTGCACGGGCCGTTGCTGCGATCACAGGCGATGATCCGGACAAGACTCATGCCACCATGCTACAGGAACTCTGCGTCGCCGTTCGGGCCTACCGTGCCCGTGCGGCCTTGCGAAGGCGTAGCGACGCCATTGCATCTGGCTGATCTCCTTCAGGCCTCCAGCCTACTGCAGCCTCAGCTTGGGCATTTGTGACTGGGCCCTTCCTTTGCAAGTATAGTACTGCTTGAGCCTCGCAAGTTGTGAGCTCAGAGCACGTTTTGCGTGCTAGAGCTCTGTGCTGTTTGCACTTGTGCAAGTCTGCCAGTTTTCTGCTACCACTCTTGAGCTGTTGTAGGAAGGCTCGCATGCCAAACTGTGGTAGGCGGAGGTTCTATACACAGGGGCTGTGAGTCATTTGCGAGCTGCTAGCTGTGAGCTGCTATGCGGCATGCAGTCAGCCTTGTCAAGTGTTCTTCCTGCTTGGAGTTTAGGCTGGCTCCCTTGCCCAAGGCATTGTTTCGGCTGAACTCTCATCCGGTACGTAAAGATGTTGGTGCTGCAATGGGACGTGCTGCTAGCAAATCCATAGGCTGGCTGCGCGCATTCAGCTTGCTCAGGCAAACACTGGCTGGCGCGAGCTGGATGGCAGGATGGACAAGCCCGTGTGCATTGATTTGTGTTGGGCCCGTCATCACATTACGATGGACCCGAGGGCCATGGCTCCAAATAGGAGCTGAAGGAAAGCACTGTGGCTCCAGGCAACCTTGCAAAAAACAGACTAGCAAAAATGGGGACATGAAATGAGGCCGCGGGGACAGGGCGTCTTTATTGCTAAACATGGAGAAGACAGCTTGGGCAGTCAAGATTTCCTCCTAGCCCCTGCGCCGCAAGATGCTGCTAACACGCGGGGCTGCAGCACAAAGCGCTTCAAGCTTGCTGCAACTATCCAGGAGCGAGTGGATGTCCAACACCTCGCTTCATGCATGGAAAGGCACCACCACGACAGGCCCGGCGCACCTGGGAACAATTCTGAAGAAGAAGAGGGGGAGGTTTGGTGGCATGCCGCCATGCTACAGACCTAGAATAGCTCATTCTGGCAGGGGTCTGAACAGGATTCCTCTCTGTAGAGCATATTGCACATCAGCAATTCTGGATTTGGATATTGAAGCAACGGCGCTCAGTTTAGGCCGAAGCGAAGTACTCATCCAAAAATGCAACCACTGCAGACCGAACAAGACCGTGTACACATAGGTGCCATGTGTCCCCCAGGATCTAGGAATAAGTGCGAAGGGTACATGTCATCTGCCCAGAGCATCAACCGGTAGTTGCTGACCGCTAGCTGGCGATCAAACCCTGACATGAATGTCTCGTTCATGGCAGTCTGTGTCTCTTGCTGCCTGTCTGGTTGGCAGGGTCGGGGAAAGGCGTAAGCCATAAATTCCAAGCTCGTGCCTGCAATTTTCTGTTTGTGGGTCATGGCCGAAGCACAAGCAGTGCAGCCCTTACTGAAAACAAAGAGCACAGCTCTGAAGATCAACGAGTTCGTAGGAAAGCTTTCCCGCATACAAATGTGGCATAGTAAGAAGCATTGCAACACACATCAAGTCGGCAAGGCGGACGAGGTCGTAGCAAACGGCAACAGCCCTCACGCAGCGCCCAACTCTCTCAGTTGCAGCCCTGCCAATTGCATGTGGCTCTATTCATGGTTGCTTTTACTGCCAGGTGACGGGTCCCGCCCATGCCAAGCGCATCTCAGAACGCTTGGGTCGGCATTGCGGTATTGTATCGGTTTGCGGTCCAACGACCGCACAATTCTAGCACTGAACCACCGGAGTGTACACAGGTTGCTAGCTGCGTTTTTTGCTTGCCATAGTTTCGTGCCAAACTGTACTTGGCAGCTTTGGTGAAACCGTGGGCACGTGGGAGGCGGCTTTTGCTAGCTGCGTTACAAGAGATGATTGCTTCCAGTTGTCCACACAGCCCACGCCACTTCCCGAGTGCATCCTTGTAGCCTGAAAAAGTATGAAAGGACGCTTCTTTTAGGCTGCTGCTTGCAGCGCAGATTGAACCTGCTATGCAATTGGCAGATCCTGAATTCCTGGTCTCACATACTTGTGCGCCGGAGCAGTTTCAAACTTGGCAAGCTTGCAAGCTGTGAAATTGCTGGGCGCGCAACCACGGGTCTGAGAGCACACAACGGACCGTCGCATGGTGAGAGCAGAGTCTTCAGGCGAGTCCAGAGGTGCCTGTGCCCTGCGTGGCTTGGATGTGGAGCTGTCGGATCCTACACATCTACTGAACTTCAGACACATAGCGACCAGTGCGCACAAAGCGCAGGATCCGCAAGATCTGCGAAGCAAGAGACGCTTGCCTGTCACTGTCGTTTGGCCAAGCCAGGCATACTTTGGAAGCTTTGCATAGCTTTGCAAACTGTCACTTTCTGGTTTCTACAGGAACGCTGAAACGTCACGATCAAATCCGCAGATGGTAAAAGCGGAAGTCTCCGTTTCATACCTGTGGCGCAAAGGAAACCGCAACAGCTTGCTATGATCACGTGGTTCATATGCGACAGCAGTGCCGTCGCCACCGTACTCTGACGCCGCATGGGCCGTCTACTAAGCCAACACAGTGAGCTGCATGCCAGGGTCACTGACCTCATGCGGCCCTGGCGGATGGCACTCTCAAGATCTGAGTTGCCTGGATTGCCTCAGGCATTGTCAAGCCCCCGCCACGGCCGCTGAAAGAACCTTTGCATGCAACAGATGAATCCACCTCGTACCTCACGCATCCTCACGTACTCTTGTGTGCAAGCTCTGCGTACGCCTGAGCTAAGTGAAGACAACGAAGACGTTTCCACAGATCTGGCAAAGCAGAGCCCAGCTTGGCTGCGAGGCACTGCGGGCTGCGATCTCAATAAGGCAATGGACACGTGATGCATCCAACAAGTAGGCCTGACGAGCAGTACCCCTTCTTTGCCAGATGTCCCTGATTGAGTTGGGCAAGGCAGGAGGCAGCGGGGAGCCTGTTTCCTGGACAGGTCATGAAGGCATATGGAAACCCCTAGGTCCCTTTAGGGGTTGTATAGGGATTATAGGGAATGTATTGGGATTATATAATGGGGTTCAAGGACTGCCCGGACGTGGCTTAGGATTTGCCAAACTCAAGTGCAAATCTCATCGCCCAAGTCTTTCTAACCCCAGCCCTATGCGGAAAAAGTCAGTCAGCACAATCTAAACACAGGTGCCGGCCACGGTAAATCCCCTTGCTCAAGACTCATAACCAAACATGGGGATTTGGCCAGGCAGAGGGAACCAAAAATGCCGGCAGTCCTGAACATTGAAATTTGAAGCCCGAAATCCAAAATCCTAAACCCGTAGCTGTGCCTGTCAGACTTGAAAGATGCGACCAGAAATTTGGCAGGGTCTCTTATTGGCAGTATTCCAACTATTTTAAATATTGCAGTGGTACATGGGCCCCGCCGCGTCTGGCTGCCCGGCAACATGCCGAGCACGCAAGTAGCACGCACGTATCAGCGCTATCAACGCTGCCAACTTGGACCGCTTTAGGCACGCAGCGCATCATTTGATCAAAGTAGATTTGGCAAGGTGCAAGATTGGCATCCTATACGTTGCTTGCAGTTCAATCGGCATGTGGTAGCCCTCATTTTCCACAGGCGTGTGCAAGCATAGAGCAAGCTGCATGTTGCCGCTTGCGGTCTCAGATAAACCTTCTTGACCTTTAGGTGCACCCTGATTGAAGACCGTACTTGCAAAACAGCTGATTTGGGCGTGCTCAAAATCGAAGCTTCTTGCCTAACTTCATGCGGTACTTTGTTCGAAGTAAAGCTGGAATGCGCAATAACGGCAACCTTTTGCCTTACCAGCAAAACCTGGAGCTACTCAGTACTAACATATCTTAGCTTGAAGCTGCTGCAGCTACTCCGGGCTCTATCGCAAAATCCTGTCTTAATACTGGTTTAGGGTTCAGGGCTTAGGGTTTAGGGTTGCTAGATGAAACTCCTCATGTTCAAGATCCTGGCTGACGACTGACGACAAGTGTCACAGAACGTCTTCAAACCATGAACCTCAGCCTTACTGACTCATGCACAACTAACATTGCAACCATGCTGCACCACGCAAGCAAACGGAGATGCTGCTGTGTTTGCCCCGGTTACAAGAATCGATGGTGAGCATGTGCAGGACAAGTTTCGTGGAGTGGAAATGCATGGAAGCAGGTCAGGTCGGCTTTGCATTCCAGAAGTGCTGCTGTCATGATAAGTTTGCCAAAGCACTCGGAAGCCTGGCTTGATTGCCTGTTGCACATGAGCCAGTGAGTTAGGCCACAGAATCAGAGGTCTAAGCGAACCACGGGTTTGGCTTTAGGCAAGGCCTGGCCCGACCAAACATGCACTGTTGCAAGCGCGATCGCGGTGAGACTCTTGAACCAGTATCATCCGAGTTTTCATAACATGGGGCCCTTGACAACAATAATGCTCACCCAATTATGCCTGGCTGTGGAAGGCCCTCAGAACCTAGACTATATGCTTCAACCTGTCCAGACTTGAGCCCTTACGCTGCAATGACCATGTTTCCAGATTCCAGAGGCACCGCCATCCATGTAGCGCTTTCGCCTGGCATCCAAGCTCTGCAGGTGATAACAATGGATCCCTGTAGGGGGGATGCAGGGGAGTGCTGGGGACATTTCTGTAGGGGCTCGCTGTAGTGTCCCCGCAAGTACATATTGCCAGAGCTCACGCAACGAGATCTTGGCACGGACGGTGTATACTCGACAAAAACTCCTGAGCTGTCGAATAGCCACCGGGCATGTGATCAACACCACCAATAGGCTGATCATCCTTCATCGCCGGCATTACGCGCATTCGACAATATGCGAACAAGAACCACTCTTCGCACAAGGCTACTGAGCCGGTCAATGGGCAACCCGCCACCTATGAGTTACCATGTGCCTGGCCTCGGCTCTTAAAGGGGACTTTTGAGGGGAAATGGAGGTGCTACGTAAGGGGTATACTGGGAAATCTTAGCAAGCTTACTACCTTACTGCCAAACTTCATCCAAACTCAAGCTGAGGTAGACCCAACATGCAGTGCGCCAGATCGTCCGTGCCGGAGCCTTTCGCTTCATTTAGTTGCCGAAGATTTGGGATGTCCTTCTGTGGACCCTACTGTAAGGAAGCTCGGTGCTTTCGTGCACTTTGCACACAACATCCCCCACGTCTCATGGATGGGGGATTTACCACGCTGTCGGACGCCTTGTCCGGCTCTCTGGCACTTCGGGGTTTGGGGCACGTCGACCTGGGATTTTTGCTTAGTCAAACTTGGGTCGCGCATCACATGGCATGTCCGCATACGGAACGTTCTTTTCTCAGCATTTCCCAGCACTAGCGCCTATTTGAGACTTCAAGGAACCTATTTTTCAAGTACCACTTAAAAGGAGCGAGAAAACACAGGGTGAATAGCAAAAATGTAGTAGACTTGCCTAGGCCCTGTGGCACATAAAGCGATCGCAGAGTTCAGTACCCACGTACGGCGCAGGCCATGCAGTCATGCGTCCTGCAATTGTTTAAGGAAGGCTTATGCTTTCATGGGATAGGACATCAATCCCAAGCAGGCGGTTGTAAATCTAACGGCACAAGCGTTGCCTTCCAGGCAGTTGCTTGACTGGGCGGGCAGCGTCCAAGAGAAACTTGGACTGCAGAATGATGTTCATCACACACAATTGCATATGCAACTACCTGCGCCTGCTTGAAAGCATAGCCGGTATTCTGCAACCGTGCGCTTACACGAGCTGTATTGAAAATGAAGAATACAGCTTGGGTGGTCAACAGGTGGGCAAGAGATTATTGCAAAACACGTGTGGCAAGGAAGGATGGGCATTTTCTTGCATCCTGAGGCCATGACATGTCTTCAGGACACACTTTTCGCGCAGGAAGAACAATCAGTGATATGCCTACATGCAATGATCCAAGCCTGACAGTTGAAACTACAACATGGGCGATGAAAAACATGGATTGGCATGACCAAGCAACTGGTTGACTGAGCAGGTGGCCATCTGAGGGAAGTTTGCACTGCAGCGCAATGTCCTAGGGTTTAGGGTTTAGGTTTTAGGGTTTATCTCAATGGGTCCATGCACCCAGTAATTTGGTACATGGGATCACAAGCATTCGCATATCGAACTACTTGCCAGCAGCCACGGGGACAGCCCTGAAAACAGAACGAGCGGCATGAAACCATGACCCTGCAGTTACACGCCTTAGGCTGAAAGAGCAAACACGGCTTAGCTGGTTAACAGGTGAGTAAGGATTGTTGCAGAACGCGGGTGGAATGTGGGAACCAGCACTGTCTCACATCCCTAACCATGAAATGTTCTTAAGAAAGACTCTTGCCGACAAGTGGTCAATTACATGCCTACATGCAATCACTTTGCAATTAAGTAAGGGTGATGGACGCAGAAAGCGAGATCTGCGACATGCAAGGGCATGTGCTGCAATCCACCCGTTCGAACGTTGCGCCCTGAAAATCAAGAACTTCGCTCGGTGGGTCGACATCTGGACATAACAGTCTGTCTTAGAGAGTGTAGAAAGCAGGCACAAGCAAGTCCTGGCTTTTGGGCTGGGGCTGGGAATGTACTTCGGGAATGAGATATTGTGAAAAGACGAATGATTCAAACAACACGGGCCCTGGCTCATGTGCCGCTCGTTCTGCGAACGAGTTGTAGCAGCATCAGGACTTTTGTGCAGGTTCCCCACGCTATCCATGTAAAAGTTTCCAATTTATCCCTGTTGGGGTTGCGGAGTGCTAGCCGTCGAATGGTGTACACGCATGATAGGTGGAAAAAATATTTTTGGGAAACGTGCACGTGTAATGTCAGAGACATAGACGCATAACTTCACGGCCGATGCATGTGCCTGTCGACAGGTTTGCTGGAGCGAACCTCTTCAAAAAGTTGTTCCCTCGAATCCTCTCCCATCTGGACGATGCGACGCCCTGTTTCGTGCCCTTGAATGCATTCTCATCAAAAAGATGCCTTTTTGACAAACACAATCTGCAACATAAAGCCATTCCCGGCGTGCGACAAGAGATGTGGTCAAACGTCGACGATTGACACGCAAATTTTGGGGGTGGCATGTGCAACGGATGGGATGGTGCCAACGCTGAGTTTGCGCCGCACCATTGTCGTAATCATACGGTCCACATTGGCCGATTGGCCATGCAATTCCAATCAAAATCCTTCATATGCAAGCTCGGTGTGGGCCCACCCCAATTTCCAGAATTTCTTATGGCCCCGCGTAGGTGCCAGCTTTGAGCCTCAACAATGGCGGAATGCAACCACACTAGCACTGAGCTGCAAGGCCTTGCAAGCATCACCAGCACATTCTGCAAAGAATAAGTGAAATTCAAGGCATACTTTTGCATCAGAACTATTGCAAAACATGATTCAAAACTCATTGCCATACGCCCTGTATAAGTATGAGCCGCGCAAACTACTGAAATCAACGTTGCTAACCTCATTGACACCATGACCCGGTTTGTTTGAATCTGCCCGCCGCACATTTTAAACTGCAAGGTTTCATCTCGTTTTCGGGCACGCACGCCTCGAACTGGCGAGAATCTCTGTAGGTCATGTGATAAATGCCCATTGCACGATAAGATTAAGATTCACAACCTTAGTTCTTTTATAACATACCAGGGCAATCCAATATGTTAGGATCATCAATCAAATAAATTTCATCGGAAAAAAAACACCATATTCCATCCAATCAATCGACACGACAATCAACGTACAGGCACTTTTTGACGTGGGGGATTCGATGCAAGACTAGGGCCCACGGCACGACACACACCGAATGATGTGGAGCGAAACATGAATGGCGGCAGCCAATGGGACATAGTACGTGCTCGCTGGTACTTACCAGCAAGGATTGCCTATCCCAAAGGGTTGGGCGGGCGGGACAAAAAAAATCCTCGACTGGAGGAAGTTCCCTCCTACTCCACCCACTTGAACCGCGCATACAAGATGGAAATCACATGAGATAAACAAGATAACAACACGTCTTCACGATGTCAAAACTTAATTACCGCTCAAAACATTCAGTGCCCCGAATTGTTTTGGACATGAAACAGTTTATTTCTCAGGAAATAAAACTTTGCACCCAGACTCTGCCCAATCGAGCTGCCTCGGCAGCAATTTCTTTTGGAAGCCACAACCCGCCTTCATACAACAGCTGAAAGGACAGGTTCATTGCACAGGTAGCCTGATACATCAAACACAATCGGGGATCTTCACGATGCTCTGGGCGGGCAGCAAAGAAAAATTGAATGAAACCCATGTAGATGGTTGTATCGTTGTGCTTCGACCAGCTGGCATCAGGACATACTTGATATGAGGTCAAACCAATTCGATCGGCACAGAAATCTCCAGAATGAGGTCGATTTTCACGACTTGGCTTGCCCCATTCGTGCATGATCGCTGCCATGGCTTCGATCTTGGCATCCTTAGAATTGCCCGGTAATAAACCCAACACTTTCGAACATCATGTAAATGATCGGGCCTTGAGGCTTGGGACTTGTGCTCTGCAGGGCAAGTAGCATCATTTAGCTTGGCCGCCAAATCAGCCATCTTTGCACTCTTGACAATCAGGCACTGCATACTCTTGGCCACATGGGCAAGCACGCCCTGAATGCAGTTTTGTTTGATTAGGGGTTCGATTAAAAATCTAAAAGGGTTCAAGGACAACAACCCAGAGGAAAAAATGCTGCCTCGCCCTCAACCCCACCGTCAGTAGGTGGCATCCATGCTTCCATGGAATTGCCGTCACGGCCCAAGTTACAAGCGATGGCATGTCTGCTGCATCAGATCATGTCGACCCCCACAGAGTCAGTAGTTCGGCCATTCTCGGAATATGACAACTCACCACTCTTGTCTGTCTCGACCCAGTGCTGCAGGACTTTGGGGTTGTATTTCCATGGCCTCCCAAACGCACACTGTTTTTCTGAACTACCTGTGGCTGAGGATGCCGCCTTCAGAGAGCCGGCCGAGTGGAGGTGTACTCCACCACAGCTTTGATGTCTTCCCTGGGTGATAATTCGGCTAAGGGTATTGAGGCTGCATGTGAAGCGGGTCGGAGGCATGTTTGCAGCTGAGGGTCTCAGTGAAATCAAGCCTTTTGACCATTTGGGTTTGCGTGTACCAGCCTGCGGTGACCGTGAGCTTCTTCTTCATCTCCTTCTCGAGAGTCTGCACCACCTTGCGCTTCAGCAAATCTTGCGAAGTGTGTGCACACATTTTTCTGCGCAGTCCCTGCATCGATCTATATGAACCCAAAGAAATGTGTGTTTCGGTCCTTCTTGAGGTCACTCTGCTTGAACAACGCCATAAGAGTAGCGCGGTCATCACCACCCTTCTGAAACATTTTCTGCAATCTTCCCCGGCCTCACAAATACCTGATTTCTTGATTGCGCAGCCTACGCAAGCGCTGCTCCACAGCAGAATCAGATAGATACTTCCCATTGACATAGACATGTCCACCGGCTTGCACCTCGACCTTAGCTTGCAAGCAGAGATCATTACTGTTGAGCACGCCTGCCTGTGTGTAAGACATGAGACCTGCTCCTCGTTTGCGCGCGAGCTCACTGAGCCTTTGCGTGAGCTCGAAGCTTCTGTCCTCAGAGGCAAAGTGCTTGGCGCCGGGGAATCAGATCGGGATGAGGCAGGGGGTGGCGTCGAGCTCGTAGAATTGCCCTGCGCAGCATCATGGCACCACTGAACTAGCGCACGTCTGCGGGATTCAAGCTCAGCAATCTCTTGCAGGCACATGGTGTTGATCTGATCCTGTGGATAACAGAAGCTCTTGCGGAGTCACACTTCAAGAAAAGATAGCATGTCCTTGCTCAGCTTGTTGGTGACATCAGGAGGCGACTTCTCCTTCATCACTAGGCATGAAGGACACACGCCGTCATGACTGCTGCATTCGCTTTTTATTGTTGAGCCAGACGGTTTGAGCCATTTGGCAAAATACATTCCCAATTACAAGTGCATGCGAATAGCACAGGGACATACAAAGGATGCAAGTTGAACATCACGAGTGATAGCAAGTGGAACCCTGCAAACACAAGGAACAACAATGCACGGACCTTCATTTTCACAGCGATGGGGATTCCACGTCCTCAGGCGCAATGGCCAGCATTGAACATCCGGGTGACGCTCAAGCGGGTCAAGGAATACACATGGCCAGAGGAGCCAAAGTTGGCGGGTTAGGGATTACTCCTAGCACAGACGGCGCTGCGCACACACGGGAAAACCATAACTAGAACCTTAACCCCCCACACGGGAAAACCATAACTAGAACCTTAACCCCCGGACCATTTCAAGAGAGCATCTCAAGTTTGCGTCATTAGCGTTGACAATGCTGACATTGTGAAAAAGGCGGAAGCCACACGGGTTGGGCGGGTGGGGCAAAAATTTTCCTGGCTGAGAGCCACACCACTGCAAGAACACAAGCATGTGCAAGTTTGACCCGGGAAACAAACTGGCGTTGTCAACCTTACGGGAAAAGTTTTTGTTTTTCATTAGGCGCATAAGGAAAATTGGCTCAAACGAATTTTGCACCCAAGCAAAATTCAACGCCGGCACAACAATAAAACACTCTCCCCTGCCCGGGGACGGAATGCTTATTGTTGAGCCAGACGGTTTGAGCCATTCTGGCAAAATACATTCCCAATTACAAGTGCATGCGAATAACACAGGGACATACAAAGGATGCAAGTTGAACATCACGAGTGATAGCAAGTGGAACCCTGCAAACACAAGGAACAACAATGCACGGACCTTCATTTTCACAGCGATGGGGATTCCACGTCCTCAGGTGCAATGGTCAGCATTGAACATCCGGGCGACGCTCAAGCGGGTCAAGGAATACACATGGCCGGAGGAGCCAAAGTTGGCGGGTTAGGGATTACTCCTAGCACAGGCGGCGCTGCGCACACACGGGAAAACCATAACTAGAACCTTAACCCCCTTTCATCCGTTTCAGCTTTGCAGAAATTCGATAATGGATGCAAGGTGGGCTTTGACATCGGTGCACGCAACGGATTGATTTTTCCAGGCAAGATGCGCAAACTTCCTTCGGGACGGGGCGTCCATT
>CAJNIZ010005094.1:4672-20123 GCA_905231905.1 Symbiodinium pilosum | reverse complement strand
TTTAAATCAATTAAAAATGGAATTAAAATCCGGTTAGAATCAATTGAAATTTAATTAAAATTCCGTTTAAAATCAATTAAAATCGAATTAAAATCCCGTTAGAATCAATTGAAATTTAATTAACATTCCGTTTAAAATCAAGTGAAATCAAATTAAAATCCCGTTAGAATCAATTGAAATTTAATTAACATTCCTTTAAAATCAATTGAAATCGAATTAAAATCCCGTTAGAATCAATTGAAGTTTAATTAACATTCCTTTTAAAATCAATTGAAATCGAATTAGAAGAATCCCGTTAGAATCAATTGAAATTTAATTAACATTCCTTTCAAAATCAATTGAAATCGAATGAAATTCAATTGAGATTAATTGAATACGGCTAAAATCCTGTATAAAACCATATGAAAATCAACCAAAACCTAGGATGTCAAGGGGATCCCTAATTCCTTTGGATTTTCTATTCTACCCCCCTAACGACTTCAAAGCCCCCCCTAATTCATTATGGTCTGGCTCCTTTNNTTTAAAATTAGTACAGCCCCTTTTAAAATGCTCATGAGGACTTTTTAGGGTCCCGGATTTAATATTCATTATTAGAGTGGGTTTTATTAATATGGGGAACGGATTATAGTTCTATTGGGGTTACATTAGGATAATGGAAAAGAAAATGGAAAAGGGAGACGACTATGGTTATAATACGGTGGATACTAAAAATCCTGCATGACCCTAAGCACCTTATACCTTGGGAATAATGGGACTACAGTATATTAAGGTCATGCAGGATTTTTAGTATCAACAGTATCATTCAACCCTAAACCCTAAACCCTCAACCGTCACCCAGGTTCAAATCTTCACAACATCAACGCCAGCCTCAATCTCTGATCCTTGGCCCACGGCAAGTTTAGTTGAGTAGTATTCTATTTGGGGATACTATGGTACCCAATATAGTAAGTTTAGAGGGGTTATATAGGGTTTGGCGTTTAGGGATTGCTAGGGTTTAGGGTTTAGTAGTATTTTGTTTGGGGATACTATGCTACCCAATATAGAGTAAGATTATATCCTCCTTTTGGGGTTTAGTATTTTATTTGAGGAACATAATCTTAATGGGTTTAATCATCAAAAAACGCTACTCAGTTGTCCAGAGGCTCCAAGTACCCAATATTAGCACACTCGGAATTCAGAGTTTAGGGCTTGGGGGGCAATAGCTAAGTACTTGGGAGTTGGGTAATAACAGTTTAGTGTTCAGGTTTTAGGGTAGTAGCAACCGCAGTACAGGTTTTGACCTTATACATGATTAATTACGTGCTTCGCGACCCTCACCCGAGGGTCGAAAGTATATACCTATATCGACAGACAATATACTCCCTATACCCTGAGGAACGATTTCTGTCATGATAACCTTGACGCATCGGATTGTTGCGTCTTGCAAAAAGGGTCAGGCTACCCTAAGACCTCATCTCCTACACCCTAACCTCCAACCCTAAGCCCCTAAACCCTGAATCCGAACCCTAACCCTAAATCCCGCAGCCCTGAACCCCTAAACCCCTGCATCCTGAACCCTAAACCATACCTGAACCCCAAAAGTAGGTAAAACAATGAAGCCCATATAACCCCTAGAAACAGCCCAAAAGGCGATTATTTTGCATACTTTTGGGGTTCAGGTACAATCTTCAGGACCCTAAACCCTAAACCCCTAAACCCTCCAGTAGGGTTAGCGGCTTGAGAAGTAGCATGTCAGACTTGAGGGGTTTAGGGTTTAGAGCTTGTGGCTTATGGTTTAGGGTTTGGGGCTTATGGTTTAGGGTTTATAGGGTTTAGGGTTTTTTGGTTTAGGGTTTAGGGACCTTTCCGCAAGGGTCCAGTATCTAAAGTGGTAGAATAGGGGCTGAGGGTTTTGGTAATCCTGACTCACGTTGCGCAGGGAGTGTTTGATAAGTGTGTGCTTCGTACCCGTAGGGTTTTGTGTTACATTTTACACATACTTCGGGCACAAATGACTTTCAACTCGAGTTGGGGCTAGTTGTACCCTCAGGGTACCTGAGGTGCAAGCCCTAAACTTAAACCCTGAACCTGTAATTTGGAACCTTGTGGCGGATAGGCGCCACTGACAAACTAGGACCGCTCCGCTGTAAACCCTCAACCCTCTTGCTGGCATCGTAGCCTTGAGGGTAAGCTTGGTCTTGTTGGAATGGAGCGAGACAAGGAGTCGAGAGGGCATATGTGATTTAGGATTTATACCTTTGAGGGGCAATGCTTTCTCTTGCCTGGGACGAAGGGAAGGGCTTTTTTTGGGGACAAAGATGGCGACTTTCCAAGCGATGAGCTAACAGGGTCTAGGGTTCAGGTTTTAGGGTCTAGGGTTTGGGCTTTAGGGTCTAGGGTTTAGGGTTTGAAATGTCCGGTCTAAAGTGTTTGTTGTTGTTTTTTGGGCGGGGGCTGGGAGGGGGGCAGGAAAGCAGGATTCGTTGAAAAAGCGTCTTCCTGTTAGAGCCAACTGTTTCATTTTCCGCAAAGTAAGAAGCCTTTGCCCGCAGAGCTATATAACCCCCCCCCCGCCACGAAACCTAAACCCTAAACTTTAGAAACCTTAAACCCCAATCTTTATAAACCTTCAACCCTAAACTTTATAAACCTGAAATCCTAAACTTTATAAAGCATAACCTAAACCCGAACCCCAAACTTCATAAACCCTAAACCCCAAATTGTATAAACCACCAGTCCTGAACTTTATAAACCCTAGCCCTAAGGGTCCAAGGACCCAAATACTAAGGCTTTAGGCCCCAAATACCATTCCTATTATAGTATTTGGGGCCTAAAACCTATTATTTGGGTCCTTGGACCCTCCAAATAAAGTAAATGAATTCTATAAACCCTAAGGGTCCAAGTACCTACTAATCATATGCTTACCCAAAAAACCTATACCAAAATCACGATTACCCAAATCACAAGTACCTAATTATTGGGTACATGGACCCTAAACCCTAAATCCTAAACCCTAAACCCTATATACCCCAATATATCCCTGCACAATCCCGTGAACACACCGAGCCATGGCCTGAAGCTTGTTGGAGGATCCGGGGCGGGGTTTGGGGTTTAGGGTTTAGGGTCTAGGGGGATGAATATGGTAGTATATTATAATAAGAGCTATAGCCTAAGCTCCTTAAAGGGGATATATAGGAGATTATATTGGGGAATCAATCCCATAGCTTGTAAACTCACCTAAAGTTAGGGTTTAGGGTATAGGGCTTGGGGTTTAGGGTTAAGGATTTAAGGTTTAGGGTATAGGGGTTAGGTTTTAGGGTAGAGGGCTTAGGCAGCAGCACCTCAATCTTCAACCCTTAACTGTAAACGGCTCAGCTTCATGTGCTGCCACCATAACTACCTAAATCCGGGGCTCCTACTCTCAAAGCCTACATCCCCGAAAACGGTTTACGGTTTCGGGCTTAGGGTTTCGGGTTGAGGGCTTTAAACTTTAAAGCCTGAGCCCCAAACCCTAAATCGCTTGAAGACTGTAGAACATCCACCCCCCAAACCTGCATTTGATCATGACATTTCAAGGACTCTCCGCCTGCCAAACAACCCAGCAGGTCCACCACCCCTTACTTCGGGCATATACCTTAAATCCTACTAGGCGCCCTCGTATAACTTAGGGTATAGTCCCTAATTAATGCATATTGCCTCATATTGGGCCCTCAACCCGAAACCCTGATCCCTAAACCCTTTACTCCCTAATTAAGGGATAGTGGACTTTCTGAGAGCTTTTCATCAGGAGTCTTTTGTGGTGCTACCATGGCTGGGGTTTAGGGTTCAGGGTTTAGGGGTTGAGGGTGTAGGGTCAGGGTTTAGGGTTCATAAAGCATTCATTGCGCATTTGTCTTTGCGTGCTCCTTTCCCTTGTCCTGTCAGAACTGCAATGATACAGCGTGACCTAGCGCCCAAAATGCGGGGACCCCAACATGGACCCGGGTGGTAATCCTCATTATATGGACCCCTGAACACAACAGGCGCCTTAAGTTGCCCTAATCTAGGGAAACGCTATAATCCGTAAACCCAGGGAAACACCGACACATACAATTACAACATATAAAAACTGTCGTTCCCCTCAAACACTGCCAAGATTCGGACCTGGTATAAGGAACGATGAGGGTTCAGGGTTCCGGGCTTAGGGTTTACGGTTTAATGATAGTAGTGGCAGTCATGCCAATCACACCCTGAGTTGCTGTTGAGGAACTTGCATATAGTTACCGTAATCTGGGTATGTAGCACATAATAGAGGACTTCCCTATTCTGTTCTGGTAGCTGAATGTAGGAAGCCAGCGTTTCGGCGTATCGTACTTACTTCCTTCATTACTTCCGGCTAGCTGTCAGAAACATCCAGAAGGTCCAATACCCCTAGATTATGGCAAATACCTTAAATCATTAAGGGCCTAGCATAATTTAGGGTGTATACCCTCGTTCAGGGATATTGGACGCAGTGGCCCTTGCATCTGCCTCTAAGCCTGACCCTAAACCCTGACCTTAAACCCTAACTCTAAACTCCCTAAACCCTATAGTCCCCCTTAAGTAGATAGAATAAGGGGGTATATGGGGATCTTATCATAATATACCCAGGGCCATATTCTATTGACTTAAGGGGGACTAATAAACCCTAAAGACCCTAAGCCCCTACACCCAAATCCTTGGGTAGTAAGGGCGCCTGGCAGCAGAACGTGCTTGCTACCTCCCCTGCGTATGGCCATACCATGGCAACTTGATGGCATTGGGTATCAAGATTTGGGGTTGAGGGTTATGGGTTTAGGGTTTATTTTGAAAATAGGCTGTGGGGGATTTACGGTCCCTAAACCCTAAACCCTAAACCCTTGCTGAGATATCTGGCAGAAGAAGAGATGGTCATGCCACAGAGACGCTTCAAGTGCGTCGTGCTTTGCGATATGCTGCTGCGACCTGCCTGCGGCTGGCCATCTGACATATTCACCCAGCAACAACAGCTGAGTAGCATTTAATTTCGGGGCTAGTATGGTACCCAATATAGAGTAAGATTATATCCTCCTTGGGGGGTGTAGTATTTTACATAAGAGATCTTATCTTACTAGGTTCACCCACCAACAACAAATACATCCTAAACCCTAAACCCTAAACCCCTAAACCCCTAAACCCAAAACAATAAAACCTAAACCCCAAAACCCTAAAACCTAAACCCTGCACAGCCAGTACCTTCCTGCCTGACTTTGATAGGCTACATGAGACCGCCCTTCATACCGGGAAAGCTCCTACCTCGGAAATGTCACAAAAACACGGTGTAGGGTTTAGGGTTTAGGGTTCAGGGTTTAGGGTTTAGGGTTTGTGGAGAACCTGGGCCCTTGCGGCCCCCCCTTGCCCCTTCAGGCTCTCAGGGTCCTTGAATTCGCTCGCATAGGACCCTCGCAAAATGGCCTTGGAAAAACAAAGCTAGGGTTGCAGAACGAGGGCTTCAAATCAGTACTGGACTGTGGAAGGGCAGATGACCGTCTGGGTTGACCTTTCGCCATGGAGGGCTATGGGCATTCCGCATGAAAAGCCCATGTCAGCTTGACGTGCTAGCCAAAATTGGCGTGACCAGTTTCCATCGTTGCTTTCCATGTTTCATCTGATTCTCCATTAGGTTCAGCACTATTGAGGAAGACTCCCTGATGATGGGAGTCTTCCTCAATAGTGCTCGACCTAATGGAGAATCAGATAGCAAAGGACATAGAAAGCCAAGGTGGAAACTGGTTCATACAGGGTTTAGAGGGATTATGTCTGGCGGTATTTGAGGAAATGCCCACGCCCATATCATATAAGCAAGCGGGCACAAGCCCGCAGTGGGCATAGGGTTTTGGGTTTAAGGTTAAAGGGTTTAGCAGTTTAGCGTTGCTCAAGATTAGCGCGCCCCATGCAAAGTCTACGGGAAACTGAACCAAGCCCGCACACAGTTCTGTTTTGGCTCACAACCTCATGCATGGACCCGAATACTTACGAAAGTTGTCCCTTTAGCTGCATTACATTGTTGCGGTTTAGTCTCACCAGCATGACTATGAATTTCGGCACTTACATTGACATTGCTGTCCATCCAAATGGTGCTTGAGATTGATTGCACTTGTGGGTTTAGCGGTCTCTATTCCCGTGCTATCCGAAGAGCATGTGTCGAGCAAATGCTTCTAAACCCTTGACCCTACAATCCCAGCTTCGATTTAATTCTCCATGTTCTCTTCTCCACTTGATTTTCCATTTTTCGAGGATAAAGCTTAAACCGCAAACCTGTAATCCTTAGCCTTCTATTCATGTATCATTCTGAAGACGTTCTGTCAAGCACCACCCAACCACAGCAGGGGGGATCAGTCGGACTAAGTGAGTTCGTAAGGGGTATAAAGGCCTACACCCCTAAGCCCTAAACCCCTAAACCCCTATCACCCTAAACCCCTAAACCCTAAACCCTTAGTATACACCGCGAATGATCCCGGCTTGCAGGACTGGTTTTAGGCTTGACGCAGTCTTACAGAGGGTTCAGGATTTAGGGTTCAAGGTTTAGGGTTTTCAGGGTTTAGAGTTCAAGGTTTAGGGTGTTCAGGGTTTAGGGTTCAGGGTTTAGGTGACACAGTATTTACAGAGAAGAGTGAGGCCCCGAGTCTTTGCAGTTGTGTACGTCCCAGCTCCCTTTGCAAGGATTTTGCAGCATTGTAAATGCTAAGCCTTGGCAATGCTCTAAATTGTTCTTACATGCACTAGACCTTGCCCAAAGCGCTAAACCCTGACCTTAACCCAAATGCTAAACACCTTCGTTTTGTTCATTTCTCAGGTAGTTGAGTCCTCAGGAATCTATGTGTACGGAGGCTCGCTGGCTTAGGGTTATAGTGGAGCTACCTTGTTTAGGTTTAGGGCTTAGGCTTAGCCATCGTGATTTCATGGAATCCGGCTTAAGCTCTACGAGGGTCAGGTTCGGCTTCTATAGGAAACAGGCCCAAACATCAGACAAGCAGATCCCTGGGGCTCTAACCCTATAAATAATACCTACATTGGGCCTTAAACCCTAGAACTAGTACCTACATTGAGCCTCAGGGGATGGCTTTTGTAGGTCCTTTAGTTTGGCACGGCCTTGAGATGGGGATGATTCTTGCCCTAAGGGTCCAAGGACCCAAATAATAGGGCTTTGGGGCCCAAATACCATTAACATCATACACTCCCCCAAACTAACATGGAAACCCATATAGCCCCCTTTTAGAAGGCCTGTAGTCTTGAAAGGGCCCTTTTTGGGTTTCCATGTTAGTTTCCGGGAGTGTAGTATTTGGGCTCTGAAGCCCTATTATTTGGGTCCTCGGATAATGCTGACATAGTGTGGGGTTCTGATTAACAAGCCCCCGCCCCATGGGGTTCTAAATAGTCCGGGGTACCCCAACGAAATTTTGGCAAAGTTGTTTGCGGGAATTCCGTTCAGGCGGAAATTGCTCCATTCCGTACCTATTTTCATTCCTCCGTTCAGCCAACGGTTCACGCTATCGTACCCCTCTTGTTACCCTAAGGGTCCAAGGACTTTTATAATAGGGTTTTGGGCCCAAAAAAACCCATTATTTGCGTCCTGGCACCCTTAACCCTAACCCCTATATATCCCCCTAGAACCCCTTTAAAGGGACCCCTATTGTTTGGGTCCTTGGACCCTTAGGGTTAATCACTGCCCCCTGCATTAGCTTTTCACGGATCAGGGCTGAGGATTCAGCGTCCAGGGCCTGATTGAGCTCTAGTCTGTTTAAGGGGTTTAGGTGTTTAGGGTTTAGGGTTTAGGTGTTTAGGGTTTAGGGTTTAAGGTTTAGGGTTTAGCCATTAGGGTTTTGGGTTTAGGTGTTTAGGGTTTAGGGTTTGGGGTAAACTCCTTAAACGGAGTATCAACAAGGATTTTATAGGGGACTACTATAGGGGTTATTAGGGGGGGATACTAGAAGTTTAGCCTACGGCTAATGTCAGTTGGAGCTTTTAGGCTCCCCTCCCCGCCGTTCAGGAACATTTCCTTGCATATTCCGCCGCTCCTTTGGTAAGAGAAGATCAGAGCCCTGTAGTACCCTAAACCCTAAACTCCGGAACTTACTGAGTCCAAAGCCCTAAACCCTAAACCCCTAAACCGTAAACCCTTTCTAAACCCTACATCGGAACCACCATTGAAAGGAGGGATTGGGCCCCTGGAGCTGTAAAGTCCCAGGAGGTCAGGCCGTCAATCAATGCCGAAGCTTTGACCCTGTATTGCAGGTAATGTAGACCCCTAATTTAATGTACCAGCTCCTTTTCATTGCGTAAATATTAGGATCCTTGTGTTAATCCCCATTAAAGGGAGGGGGTTTTATAAATCAGGGGTCTGCATTTTTTTTTGGGGGGGCCCTACTGCATACAGTTTATCGGGTGGCGAGCTCTTCCAATATCCTTGGCTGGAAAGTCAAACGGAAAGAATGGAGCATGAAATCCAAACTAGGATTCTAAAGGCGTATATGTTAGGTGGATCCGATCCCCCACCCTGTAACAGTTACCATATAGGATAATAAGGATGATATTAGGGCCCTATTATACTCTCAGTCTAGCCCTTACAGGGCGGGGGTCCCTAAGGTATATGGGGCTAGTGGGATGTTGCTCGCGTGGCTCGTAGTCTCCCCAAGTAACCCTAAACCCTCCATCCCTAAATATGCCCCAGTGACCTGACATGTTGTAGTTTGCTGAAGTAGGGAGACCCCACTATACATCCTGATATACTATAGTCCTCATTATTGGGACCCCCCAAAGGGTACCCCCGAGTTTAGGAAACCCAAGGCCTTATATCCTCAGCTGCAGACCCATGGTATGATTAAAAGGACCATGAGAAGCACTCCGTAGTCCCCATGTGAATGTTAAGGTTTCCTTCTTATAGTCGAGTATGGTCCCACATACAGCGCCTTATGCGGAACCCATGTAAATTATGTAGGACATGGACCGTAATTAGCTCATATGCCCCTTCACTTTGTAAGACCTATATATCCTTCGGCCGCAACAGCCTTCTATTGAGAGAACTGCTTCCATACTCTCGATCCTAAACCACACAGAACGGCCCTTAAACTCTAACTCTAAACCCCCAACCCTAAACCCTGAACCCTGAACCCTGAACCCTAAACCGTAATCCCTACACCCTGGACCCTAATCCCTAAACCCTAAACCCTGATCCCCAATCCCTACACCCTGAACCCTGAACCTTAAACCTTAGCAGTGTGGGGTGCCAGGAGAAGATGCATCAGGAAACATCCACGGGGCGTTGGCGTGCCCCTTTTGCAATCTACAGTACGGCGTAGGATTAAGGAATCAGGTCTAGGGATTATAGGGTTTAGTATGTAGGGTCTAGGGTTCAGGGTGTAGAGGTTAGGGTTTGTGCTGTGGAGTTTGGGGTTTAGGGTTTAGGCATTCGGTTTCAAGGTTCAAGATTTAAGGTGTAGGGTTTGCGACTCCAGGTCTTAGAATCGAAGACTGGTTCAGGTGCATAACCCTAAGGGTCCAAGTACCTAATAATCATATACTTACCCAAAACCTGTACTAAAACTACTATTACCCAAGACCCTAATTATTGGGTACTTGGACCCTCTGGGTAATCTTGAAACAGCACCTGCTTTGTGCTGTTTGGGGCTGTGGGTTTGGGTTGGGTTGGGGGACAGGTGTTAACAGGCAATGAAGTCGTTTGTATGTGTATATGTAAGAATACCTACATATAAATGTAAAAACACGGTTGTGACAAAATTTGCGGTAATGTGTTCTTTATACTAGCCCCCCCTAATAATGAGTAATCCTCCCAGAAAAGCCAAAATTCCAGAAATTCATTGAATACCATCTCCAAAAGGGCCAAGGCTACTTTAAAAGGATCACCGTAATAATGAATTCATTCGGCCGAGGGGGTGGCGGGGAAGGGGCTCTGCCGTCGGAAGCTACAAAAACCTAGATTTTCTAACCAGGTTTCATTTGGGTTAATGAGATTGTAAGTTGATCATAATCATTTTCAATTTGTTTAGGTCCTAACTTTACCGGAATTAGGTTTCAAGTGATTTCTTATAGATTTCAACTACATGAATTATGTGTTCACTTGATTTTATTCAGATCCCCCAGACTTCTTCGTAATAACAGACACCCCCCCCAAGAGTAACACCTCTGGACGAACCTGAGCCCCAAATGTACGTAGAATAATAGCCTTTTGGGCTGTTTTTTAGGGTTTTGGGGCTATTATCTTACGTAATTTGACGGTCCAGGAAGAGGCTAACCCTAAACCCTAAACCCTAAATCTTAGGCAGGGCTTATCTTATCTCTGGGAGCCGTTTCATGCAGTCCAGGCATGTCTCGTTGAGCTACTTTGAAAATAGATGTGGGACTTGCCGGTTTAGGGTTTAGGGTTTAGGGTTTGTGGTTGCCTTTTTTCAGAGTTTGATAGAGGTCATGACGAAAATGCAGCTCTTTAGCGTGAGGAATTCTAATAGTAGCCCACCCCCAAAAGGTACACCCCCCAGATTTAGAACCTTACTAGGCCTTATTAAGCCCTATATAGTCCTTAGATCCTTAAAATCTCGGGCTGATAAAAGGAATTTGGTAACCCCACCCCCAAAATGAAGAATCTGTGACTATCATATGATGTTCATAGGGTCCTAATTTTGGGGGTTGGGATCACCAAAAATCCCTTTACTAAAAGTTAGTAACAACCCTTGGTTCAGAAGGCGATCGCTACAAAGTCAAGACGCAGTTTAGAGTTTAGGGCGACTCGGGGTACTTGCTCAATGTATGTTGCATTGCGGGATGTAAAATAACACCAGCAAAGCTGTAAACATCATCCCTAAACCGTATACCCTAATTCCTAAATCTTTGTAGTTGTAGCAGAAAGGACCCCCAAGTCTTAATTTGTATAGAAGCCGTTATTGTGGTCCGATTATGATTTTTGTTATAAGGTAGGGCACGAAAATCGCAAACTTACATGTATTCTTATTCGGGCTTTACTTGAATTACGCCTTCCCCGCACGCCCTGGGAACCCTAAACCCTAAACCCCAAACCCTAGGCCCTATGATTCAGGGTAGACCGCCTTCTGGTGCCATGTGTTGTAGCCGGCAAGCTGAAAGCTCTTCAATGACCGAAGTGGAGTTGATTCTGTGGGTTCCCCTCCTATAGGCCCCAAATCATCTGTTTAGGGTTTAGGGTGTTTAGGGTTTAGGGTTCAAAGGTCCAACCATTACTTGGAGGTTCTGGGGGACTTAGTAAGTGGGTTAATAAGGGGGATAAGTAGGTTTATTATATGGGTTTTAGAGGCTATTAACCTACTTACTAAGTCCCCGTGACCCTCCAAGTACCCCCCAAATTCCTGTTGATACCACGTACTAGGAGTCTTGCATGACCTTGGTATACTATAGTACCATGCCACAATTCACCATGTTTAAGGTACATAGGGTCATGCGGGCATTTTATATCCGCCGTGCAACCACTAGATGCCCCAATCATCCTCAAGTATCCTCAGTGCAGGGGGAACCTAGTGGGTAGTACGTGGAGGGTGATTAGGCGAGACCAAAATCATTACCTATTCTTCTGAGTATTCGATCAGTTGACAAGGTTTCCATCAGCACATACCACTTTGACTTTTTGAACGTTTACACTGTGGGGCCCCTCAGTAACAATTTGAACTATAAGTATAACTTAGAAGTGGGATGAGTAAGTATAGTTAGTTATATGTGCCAGAAGTTACTAGAGGGCACCACCTTGTATGGAGGGTTGACAAAATTGTGGCGGCTTTTTTGGGGTGCCTGTGAATACGGTCCCAGAGACTTAGAATATCCAAAAGGCACCACAAATGTGACATCCCCAGCCCTAAAGTAGGGTTTAGGGTTTAGGGTTTAAAGTAGGTATCCCGCGAATTGAAAAGTTTTTTTCTTGATGGAAATTACCGACAAGTAGTAGGTCCATCTTACCGGCTGATTGAGGTGTAGTTGTTGTGTTTATGTTGCCTTCTGTGCGCTGCATGTATTGCGGGACCATTGTTTCTGAGAATACTTACGTGAGTTTGTTTTGATCGGATTGGTAGGTGTATATAAGGCTCCTTAGTGAATGATGTCAGTGTGCTTACGCTGTATGTGTACATGGCAGTCACTCTACACCCTGGCCGAAGCAAGTAAGAAGCCGAGCAGACTTCCTTTTTACTCATAAGATGAGGTGAACAATAATTGGGTTGCAGGCATGCCCTTGCACAATACCCTAAACCAAATCTGTTCTGAGCCTCTAAACCCGAACCCTAAGCCCTAAACCCTAAACCCTAAACCCTGAACTGAGGGTTTGGTTCCCACCAGATGCCTGGCGGCACTGCTAGCTTTCAGATTCACGGGTGTGCTCACGCTTCAGGACAAGGGGCTTAGAATTAGATTGGCCCCAAGGATCCAAACAGCCCAATGTAGGTAATACTTACAGACTGTGGGGCGCAATGTAGGTATTAGTTGTATGCTTGGATCCCTAGGCAGGGCTAGATTTAAACGCTAAACCCTAAGCCCCAGAGCCTACACCCTAAACCCTAAGCCTTCGGGTTTTGGTTTCAAGGTCCGTTGATTTCGCAAAGTCGGGTTGAGGCTCCATTGGGTTCTTCTTCGGGAGTACGAGCTTAAGGTTTAGGGTTTAGGTTTAGGGTTTAGGGTTCTCTGTGGCTTTATGGTGGCCTGTACTTACACAGAACTTTCGAAGTGCTCAAAGCACAACCCACTTCAGGAGTTGCCGCTTCTATCAGTTTCCCAAAGTGACAGATTGGGGATCAAGGTTTGGTGTTTAGGGCGCAACCCTAAACCCTAAACCGTTTAGGGTTCAGTGTAGCTGCTCAGATGTCAGTTTGCAATTCTACAAGAGGTTCCTGAGGCTGGCCATGTAGAGACTACGGAAAAGTTTAGCTAGTGCCAAAACCCTTCCTTAGGGATTAGGGCTTAGGGGTGAGGATTTAGATCCCACAAGCATGTAGCATCATGGCCCTTTTGGCTGTGTTCACCCTAAACCCTACTCAAACCCTAAACCCTAAACTTCAGGGTCCTGGCGCCATTTGTTCAGCTCCTTTTGGGTCTGGGAAGCCCTTCAACAGAGCTTTAGGGTTTAGGGTTTAGGGTTTAAGGGTTTAGGGTTTGTTTCGTAGATTTTCACATTAAGCCTGAGCCCTTGAAAAAGCTTCGTGTAGCTAGAATTTCAAGACTTCGGGGCCCAATGTAGGTCTTATGTATAGACTTAGAATGTGGGGCCACTAAATTACATTTTGGGGTACTTATAAGTTAACGAGTCCCTCAAGTTATAGTTCCGAGATTTATAAGTATACTTATGTCACTAAGGGACCACCAGCCTGTCGAGCCCAAGGGTAAGCCCTAAGCCCCTGCTTAAACCTTGAATCCTAAGCCCTAAACCGTAAATCCTAAACCTTAAACCCTAAACTCTGAGCCCTAGGCCCTTAACCCCTAAATCCTAACCTTGGATTCACTATTAGTCAGTGGGGCCTGAACCTGACCTACACTCAGCTTCACTAAACTGTCGGCTTGCTAAGGCGATGGCCTTTCAAACACAGCTTGGGGGAAAAAGTGTTTGGGTTTTGGATTCAGGGTTCATGATTTAGGTTTTATACTTTTCAGGATTTAGGACTTAGGGTTGATCTTGCCACTGAAGCTCTCCAAAGTCTGTTGCTTCTTCGATATGGCGCCCACTCAGAGACCGTTGGATGTCGGATAACAATCGTTACGAACATATAAAGACCCTAAACCCTATAAACCATAACCTTTAACCGATATTCCCCCTATTTCAGAATCGGACATCAAGCTTCTCGCCCCCAACGCTGAACATAGCTTGCAGCGCCTAGTGATTGGAAGAATGGATCTCTATCTATGTTCGTCCCCAGAAATCCTCTCAAGAATAGTGGGTAACCTACCCCTGCCTCACACCTCCAAAGTTGTGACTTGATATGAGCTATAGTCTAAATTCCATGTATGCCCCTTATTAAGCCGTAGAATGATCCCCTGGATAGTGCCCTATATATGTAGCCATCCTTTCAGGAGTTTAGACTAAAGTTCATGTGAGCCATAGTCTAAACTCCTTAAAGGGGTGTTATATAGGGGATAATATAGGGGACTACTATAGGGGTTACTAGGGGGGATACTAGGAGTTTAGACTATAGTTCATGTGGGGTCCTGAAAAATGCTTTAAGCATACCGCAGCCACGAAAGGAATTACATTGGGCTCCAAGACGCTGACCCTCAAACCCTAAATCCCTAAACCCCACAAACTTCCACGTGGATGCACTTATAGTCCCCCTTAAGTAGATAGAATATGGGTTATATGGGGACTTATTATAATATACCCAAAACCATATTCTATCTACTTAAGGGGGACTATAGGACCCTGTCAAGTTCAAACTTGCATCTCACGCGTTGCAGGGCAGAGTTGATCACCCTCATCGGCGTAGATAGAGAGAAACTCGCAGAAAAGGCAATGTGCTGCTCTTGAACCCCAAAAGTATGTAACATGATGGCCTTTATGGCTATTAATATGGGTTTAGGCTATTATTTCACATACTTTTGAGGTTTAGGTACATGTAAAGTATGACTATATTTATGCTTCCGCCGTCGACTGCCAAGACCTCCGTGGATTTCATCTGGGAGGGCGACAGTCCCAAGCCTACCAAGTACCACAGCGCGACTTGACTGGCTTTCTTGTTTGCACCTCCTACACGATGTATAGAGGATGTCAGGTTCATTGCTGGTGAAATGGTCGGGCATGAAAGATGATGTGGGTTGTTCGGGGTTAGGGACTTTCCGCCGTTAGGTGTTTGTCTTGGATGCCGCCCCTCCTCATTAACAGCTGGATAATGTTGATAATATAACTATATAGAAGGCTTTTTCACTTTCTTCAATTTTAATTTCCTAATCCATAATTTCGCTGACGTCTTTTTTCAATTCTTCATTTTTTATTTCCACACTCGATTCTTTTTCTGCACTCTCTTCAGCTTCTATACTCGTATCAACAGCAGCAATAGCGTCAGAATCAGCATTTTCATCCAAATTCGGACTTTTAATATGACTCCGATTATAAAATGTTAATGGGTGCGGGGGCAGGACCCAATCTATAACACCAATATATACCCTGTTATAATGTGGTAGCTTGCATTTTCTTATCCATTATTTCTAGATAACCCCCTAAACCCTCAACCCTTCAGCCCTAAAACCCAATATACTACAGTAGATCTACGGGACCCAATGCTTGTCAATGGATTCCAGATAGCGCCTCATAGTTTATGGTTAAACCCTTAACCCTAAACCTTAAACCCTCAACCCTAAACCCTAGGGTTAGGCTTCCTGGTGTCCTGGCGACAGGCCGTGAATTGAGCACTGTACTTGGAGGTCCATTGTACTTATAACCCACTTAGTAACTGTAATTATAACCCAATTATATCTAGGG